>JAODUO010001917.1:65000-85000 GCA_025642075.2 Ridgeia piscesae | reverse complement strand
ATATGGTCTGGAGAAATTCCACGGCGGAACCAATCGCGCACAGATCTCGTTCCGTCACGTTGAGTACGGTATATGTTTGAAGTTGTTATCCCATCCACGTCAGTGTTGAAGAGACGTATGTATTGACTCGGGCAATACACGTGTAACGTAATGCAAACTCTCGGGGTTTGATCACATTTTCAGACTCAATAAGATCTACTAGTTTCAATTGTTGGATTTCTCCTTTGGATTACCATTTTGGTAATAAACTATTTGTATGAGAACGTAAAAGGAGACAAGAGCTGTACATGGACCCGGTTGAGGTAGATGACCTAATTAAAAAAATGTGAGTATAATACAATATCTCCCCGCCGCTTGGTGGCTACCTGTATCAAATGTAATATAGAGTGAGCTATGCAAATGGCAGTGTATTTATGAAGTAAGGTATGTCTTGTGAATTTTAAAGATAAAGTTAACTTACATACACAAGCAGGGTGCACGATAAATATGGCTAGCTTGTAGTCCGTCGTTATAGACAAGTAGTTCTGTATATGATTTTACTTTCTAAAAGTGACAGAGGAATAATTCTTACTAGTCCGAGCACTAAAACTACTCGTCCGGACGATCAGACCGGCCTTATTTCGCACCCTGCACAATTGCAAACCAAACTATTGAACAACGACGTAACTTTGACGCGATTCTGGGCGGTTTGTAATATACGATACAAATTTAGATCAACATATATCGTTCATGAAGTAGAAATCTGATACAGTATGCCCATTCAAGCCGCAGACCACTCTGGGTTTGTTAGGATTGCAGCCGAAAATAGCTCGGTTATAAGCCACGGAGGCAGTGAAGCGTGTCAGTGACTGGGCGAACACTTCGGCGACGGTACCGCACTTGCGCCAACTGGGTGTGGGAGTTTCCGGTTGTAGCAGCGGCGTTGGATGCATCGTCATTCATGATATAGTAATGTTTGGTCGCCTGCGCCGTAATCACTAACCGACCCAGGCACTTATCTAGATTTCGGACCTCAATGTTGCTGGTATAAGTATATATTTGCCTACATTGGATACATGATACTAACTCTAATCCCCACCCTAATCAGATAGCCATCAGTTACTATGTTCCATCGCACCGTTTTTCGACCTCAAACGTCCGCTTAGACGCGCTGTTTAGAAGACATAATATGTTGACTGATTGAATTAACAAACCGAAGTGTCAAATGTTGCAAAAGATACAGTTATAGCAGCAATATTCAGGTGGGTGCGAGTTCTACAGCAGAGCCTCAATCCAACATAATCACGTTTTGGTTTGCACGTAAGATCTGAATAAACTCCATGTGATATATTTATCTGGAAGGTATTGACAAGACAGAAAAATTTATGTTTGTGCCATTTACGTGAGGTTATAAATCACAAATGGACTATAATTTAATACAACAAACAACCATCTTTCTACAGCTATACATGCATATAAGAATTATGTGATTTTTTTCGTAAAAGGTCTACAGAGAACAACCATAACAGTACTGCAGTTAATAACGTAATTATGTGTGTAGTGTGTGTTTGTTTGTGTGTGTGTGTGTGTGTGTGTGTGTGTGTGTGTGTGTTTGTGTGTTTGTGTGTGTGTGTGTGTTTGTGTGTCTGTGTGTGTGAGAGAGAGTGTGGTGTGTGTGTGTGTGTGTGTGTGTGTGTGTGTGTGTGTGTGTATGGGTGTCTGTGGTGTGTGTGTGTGTTTGTGTGTGTATGTGTGTAGTGCGTGTGTTGTATGTATATGTGTGGTGTGTGGTGTGTGTGTGTATGGTGTCAGTTAATGTGTGCGTACTTTAGTCACGTATGTGCGTATGCGGTCGTACTAGTTGTAGTCAACCTGTGCGTACAACTAGTGTTTCATGACCCTACAGCATTGGGCGCTTTCAAAATAAGCCATTATCTTCAATTCAGGTGCACGTAAGATCCAATATCTAAACAACGTAACATAACCTCTCTACTTATACAAGAATGCATTACTAATATTTCACAACTCAAGACAGTGTTGCAGACCTAGAGACAACCTCTTAAGATATGGCGAACTCGTTTCTCTTGAAATCATTCACTCTATCACACCACACATCTGCGGTTAGTCAGATTGTTTTGTGAAATTCGTTCCGTGTCCGCCGCTTTGGAAAGTGGACCACAGTCCCGAGAGAGTTCGACTCAAAATCAGTGGACAGTGACGAACAAAAATAGCCGAGCCAATGTAGGCCGCTCGCCATTTGAGCGTGCTGGCGCCGGTCAACGCTGGTTCAAACACAAGCGTCCTCGTTTTATGCTTCGGCTGACGCATCTGACTGTGTTATCGCCTCTATGGTTAGAGAGGAAGTTAGCGCAAGGAAAGTCACGTGGTGACTTCAGCTGTCCAGTTGGAATACGTTGGATCACAAAAGGCAACTGAGAGTTGTCGTTAGTTTGTTGCTCCTGTTTCAGTAATCGCCGATTTCTCCCGCGTTTGTCGCCAATGAATGACACAGTTATTCTGTACAGGTGCTCCCGGTGTATGTCGCTGTGTCACGCTTGAGTGGTCACCAATAACCCCGATGAACTTCCTGTTGCCAGCTATCGGCAAATGAGCGTGCTGATTATATTTGGGGACCGTTTCATGACGATATTTATTACGTTGTTTTTATACCAGGCGATCCTATTCAATTCATATACTTATATTAGACATTCGTGGTCTACTTTATTCTGACTTAGTTTTCGAGGTACACATAATTATGTTATATTTCTAGAAATGTTGTTCGACGTCTCACGTGCAGTATAACACATTTCAATAGAATGACAGTTTATTGCATTACACACATATATAGTGTAGTACATATAAGTAATTAGTACATGTAAATTCTTAATTAAAATGTGTTTTCTTTCTTAATCATTATTAAAAATGCCGAATCTAATTTTAATAATAAATGTGGTCGCTAGATTATATATACATACAAATACAGTTTACCCACATATTGAATCATATCAATCAGCACCAACAGGACAAGAGCGACACCTTTTTCAGGATGTCCCAATCATTTGCACGCTGTTGGATAACACATTAACGTTGACAATGGCAGCGCACACGTCTACCGCTAGTTCCTTTGCATACCGTGATTTATATTAAGCGTGTTGTTATCCAAACAAAGACATATACAATTCCGTTCTTGAAAATATTCGATATCCTTCATCAATATGATATCGCTGTTCTCAGAATGCACGAAAACAGCACACGTTGATTGATGAGAACATGCACACGCAAGCTCGCAAAAGCACATTGATGCCATTGCAAAGTACTTATGTGAAACGTTATGTAGCATCTTAACTTAACAAATTAAATTGTGACACTATATTTTTACAGAACAGTGAACATATTCATATTGGCTACGGTGTTGAACTAGGGGCACATTTGTTCACTCTAAAAAGTACAAGTTCACTCAACTGAAATATTGATTAAACATATGTGCAATTTCCGCGTAGTGATTGAAACATGGCTGGAAGCTTCAAAGAGACGTCGAGATGAACAGGTCTGCCAGGAGTAAAGTGTAAACAGCGTTGATCAATCCTGATGATTTGATACTGCGCCGTATGCAAACTTATCTTTTTTACTTTTGTATATTCACATATGCAAATGTTCACATTTACAGCGGATATTCCCTTAATATCAGCCACCAATTGATGCATTTAACCTGAACAATCGAACCGTACTTCCTACATGTAACTGCCAACCATTCCCGTGAATATACAAAGTACAACTCCTCATGTTTGTCCTTGCTCAAAGAAATACATACAAACCGTTTGCAAAGTACAATTACGGCCAGATCAAATGTTCCTCACCAAAACATGTGCAATATACAATGTACTAATAGATAAACTAAATAATAACTGAATAATAAAGAGATGAATACGTTAATAAGTAAAGAAGATATTAAATATTAATTTGAAGACAACCTATATTATTACGGTTAAAAATGTTCAAGTTACATATACACAACAACAAGCCGTCGACATGTTACACACTACAAATAGTCGACATGTTACACACTGTCAGTGGTCGACATGTTACAAACTACAAGTCGTCGACATGTTACAACCTAAAATTAGTCGATATGTTACACATTACAAGTAGTCGACAAGTTACAAACTACAATTAGTCGATATGTTACACACACCAAGTAGTCAACATGTTACAAACTAGAAGTAGTCAACATGTTACACACTACAAGTAGTCGACATGTTATAAACTACAAGTCGTCGACATGTTACAACCTAAAATTAGTCGATATGTTACACATTACAAGTAGTCAACATGTTACAAACTAGAAGTAGGCAACATGTTACACACAACAAGTAGTCGACATGTTACAAACTAGAAGTAGGCAACATGTTACACACTCCAAGTAGTCAACATGTTACAAACTAGAAGTAGGCAACATGTTACACACAACAAGTAGTCAACATGTTACACAGTACAAGTAGTCGACATGTTGCACACTACAAGTAGTCGACATGTTACACACTACTAATTTCCAACATGTTACACACTACAAGTAATCGACATGTTACAAACTAGAAGTAGTCAACATGTTATAAACTACAAGTAGTCGACAAGTTACACACTACAAGTAGTCGACATGTTATAAACTACAAGTCGTCGACATGTTACAACCTAAAATTAGTCGATATGTTACACATTACAAGTAGTCAACATGTTACAAACTAGAAGTAGGCAACATGTTACACACAACAAGTAGTCGACATGTTACAAACTAGAAGTAGGCAACATGTTACACACTCCAAGTAGTCAACATGTTACAAACTAGAAGTAGGCAACATGTTACACACAACAAGTAGTCAACATGTTACACAGTACAAGTAGTCGACATGTTGCACACTACAAGTAGTCGACATGTTACACACTACTAATTTCCAACATGTTACACACTACAAGTAATCGACATGTTACAAACTAGAAGTAGTCAACATGTTATAAACTACAAGTAGTCGACAAGTTACACACTACAAGTAGTCGACATGTTACACACTACAAATTGTCTACATGATACAAAGTACGAGTAATTGACAAATTACATACTAGAAGTAGTCGACATGTTACACACAACTAATTGTCTACATGTTACACACTACAAGTAGTCGACATGTTACACACTGTAAGTAGTCGACATGTTATAAACTACAAGTAGTCGATATGTTACACACTACAAGTAGTCGACATGTTATAAACTTCAAGTAGTCGACATGTTACAAACTACAAGTCGTCGACATGTTACAACCTAAAATTAGTCGATATGTTACACATTACAAGTAGTCGATAAGTTACAAACTACAATTAGTCGATATGTTACATATTCCAAGTAGTCAACATGTTACAAACTAGAAGTAGTCAACATGTTACACACTACAAGTAGTCGACATGTTATAAACTACAAGTAGTCGACATGTTACAAAGTACAAGTCGTCGACATGTTACAACCTAAAATTAGGCGATATGTTGCACATTACAAGTAGTCGACAAGTTACAAACTACAATTAGTCGATATGTTACACACTCCAAGTAGTCAACATGTTACAAACTAGAAGTAGGCACCATGTTACACACAACACGTAATCAACATGTTACAAACTAGAAGTAGGCAACATGTTACACACTCCAAGTAGTCGACATGTTACAAACTAGAAGTAGGCAACATGTTACACACTCCAAGTAGTCAACATGTTACAAACTAGAAGTAGGCAACATGTTACACACAACAAGTAGTCAACATGTTACACAGTACAAGTAGTCGACATGTTGCACACTACAAGTAGTCGACATGTTACACACTACTAATTTCCAACATGTTACACACTACAAGTAATCGACATGTTACAAACTAGAAGTAGTCAACATGTTATAAACTACAAGTAGTCGACAAGTTACACACTACAAGTAGTCGACATGTTATAAACTACAAGTCGTCGACATGTTACAACCTAAAATTAGTCGATATGTTACACATTACAAGTAGTCAACATGTTACAAACTAGAAGTAGGCAACATGTTACACACAACAAGTAGTCGACATGTTACAAACTAGAAATAGGCAACATGTTACACACTCCAAGTAGTCAACATGTTACAAACTAGAAGTAGGCAACATGTTACACACAACAAGTTTTACACAGTACAAGTAGTCGACATGTTGCACACTACAAGTAGTCGACATGTTACACACTACTAATTTCCAACATGTTACACACTACAAGTAATCGACATGTTACAAACTAGAAGTAGTCAACATGTTATAAACTACAAGTAGTCGACAAGTTACACACTACAAGTAGTCGACATGTTATAAACTACAAGTCGTCGACATGTTACAACCTAAAATTAGTCGATATGTTACACATTACAAGTAGTCAACATGTTACAAACTAGAAGTAGGCAACATGTTACACACAACAAGTAGTCGACATGTTACAAACTAGAAGTAGGCAACATGTTACACACAACAAGTAGTCAACATGTTACACAGTACAAGTAGTCGACATGTTGCACACTACAAGTAGTCGACATGTTACACACTACTAATTTCCAACATGTTACACACTACAAGTAATCGACATGTTACAAACTAGAAGTAGTCAACATGTTATAAACTACAAGTAGTCGACAAGTTACACACTACAAGTAGTCGACATGTTACACACTACAAATTGTCTACATGATACAAAGTACGAGTAATTGACAAATTACATACTAGAAGTAGTCGACATGTTACACACAACTAATTGTCTACATGTTACACACTACAAGTAGTCGACATGTTACACACTGTAAGTAGTCGACATGTTATAAACTACAAGTAGTCGATATGTTACACACTACAAGTAGTCGACATGTTATAAACTTCAAGTAGTCGACATGTTACAAACTACAAGTCGTCGACATGTTACAACCTAAAATTAGTCGATATGTTACACATTACAAGTAGTCGATAAGTTACAAACTACAATTAGTCGATATGTTACATATTCCAAGTAGTCAACATGTTACAAACTAGAAGTAGTCAACATGTTACACACTACAAGTAGTCGACATGTTATAAACTACAAGTAGTCGACATGTTACAAAGTACAAGTCGTCGACATGTTACAACCTAAAATTAGGCGATATGTTGCACATTACAAGTAGTCGACAAGTTACAAACTACAATTAGTCGATATGTTACACACTCCAAGTAGTCAACATGTTACAAACTAGAAGTAGGCACCATGTTACACACAACACGTAATCAACATGTTACAAACTAGAAGTAGGCAACATGTTACACACTCCAAGTAGTCGACATGTTACAAACTAGAAGTAGGCAACATGTTACACACTCCAAGTAGTCAACATGTTACAAACTAGAAGTAGGCAACATGTTACACACAACAAGTAGTCAACATGTTACACAGTACAAGTAGTCGACATGTTGCACACTACAAGTAGTCGACATGTTACACACTACTAATTTCCAACATGTTACACACTACAAGTAATCGACATGTTACAAACTAGAAGTAGTCAACATGTTATAAACTACAAGTAGTCGACAAGTTACACACTACAAGTAGTCGACATGTTATAAACTACAAGTCGTCGACATGTTACAACCTAAAATTAGTCGATATGTTACACATTACAAGTAGTCAACATGTTACAAACTAGAAGTAGGCAACATGTTACACACAACAAGTAGTCGACATGTTACAAACTAGAAATAGGCAACATGTTACACACTCCAAGTAGCCAACATGTTACAAACTAGAAGTAGGCAACATGTTACACACAACAAGTAGTCAACATGTTACACAGTACAAGTAGTCGACATGTTGACTACATGTAATGTTACACACTACTAATTTCAACATGTAACATGTCGACGAAAATGTAGTTTATAACAATGTCGACTACATGTAGTGTGTAACTTGTCGACATGTTTAAACAACCTTAATTAAGTCAATTAAAAATTAAATTTTTTTTTTTTTTTTTTTTTTTTTTTTTTTTTTTTTTTTTTTTTGACATGTTACACACAACAATTGTCTACATGTTACACCTACAAGTAGTCGACATGTTACACACTGTAAGTAGTCGACATGTTATAAACTACAAGTAGTCGATATGTTACACACTACAAGTAGTCGACATGTTATAAACTTCAAGTAGTCGACATGTTACAAACTACAAGTCGTCGACATGTTACAACCTAAAATTAGTCGATATGTTACACATTACAAGTAGTCGATAAGTTACAAACTACAATTAGTCGATATGTTACATATTCCAAGTAGTCAACATGTTACAAACTAGAAGTAGTCAACATGTTACACACTACAAGTAGTCGACATGTTATAAACTACAAGTAGTCGACATGTTACAAAGTACAAGTCGTCGACATGTTACAACCTAAAATTAGGCGATATGTTGCACATTACAAGTAGTCGACAAGTTACAAACTACAATTAGTCGATATGTTACACACTCCAAGTAGTCAACATGTTACAAACTAGAAGTAGGCACCATGTTACACACAACACGTAATCAACATGTTACAAACTAGAAGTAGGCAACATGTTACACACTCCAAGTAGTCAACATGTTACAAACTAGAAGTAGGCAACATGTTACACACAACAAGTAGGCGATATGTTACACACTACAAGTAATCGACATGTTACAAACTAGAAGTAGTCAACATGTTATAAACTGCAAATAGTCTACAAGTTACACACTAGAAATAGTCGACAAGTTACACACTACAAGTAGTCGACATGTTACACACTACAAATTGTCTACATGTTACAAAGTACGAGTAATTGTAATGTCGGCGTTACTGTCGGTGGTTATCCATGGCGGTGTGGTTGGCGTGGAAAAACATATGCAGCGGTGACAGGTGTAACAGTCGACTGCGGTATGTCAAAGCTTCTGTTGTCTTTGTTGCTGTTGTAGTAGGTGTCGCTGTAGTTATTATCACAGTAGTTACCGTAGAGGTTGACGGAAACGCTATTGTTTTTTAAGAGACCGAAGTTGTCTTCACATCCAAATCCTAGTTGTTTGCGCTAAACGCTAGTATTCTTAATATGCTTGTTGTAACTCAACTCTGATATTTTCCACATCCATGTCGTTGAAGAAGGTGGTTTTGTTTGCTGCCTTTTTGAGTTCGTTATGCACAATACTTCTAAGGTTACCCCAGTCGACGGATTCTCCTTTAGCTTTCGCTTTCTCTTTCATCTTCGGAGTATTGAAATACAGATAACCGTCTATGAATATGCTGTAGTCGCCCTTCCTGGAAATAGTTGAAAATAATTCAGACTATTTCACGCTTATCTCTAGTTGAACATTAATGTGTTGCAGCTATATATTAACATGATTGCAGTACACAGTCTATTCGCCGCTCATGGCGAAGTTGGTGATGTGTGTGTGTGTGTGTGTGTGTGTGTGTGTGTGTGTGTGTGTGTGTGTGTGTGTGTGTGTGTGTTGTTGTGTGTGTGTGTGTGTGTGTGTGTGTGTGTGTGTGTGTGTGTGTGTGTGTGTGTGTGTGTGTGTGTGTGTGTGTGTGTGTGTGTGTTCACGTGTTTGTTTATGCGTGCGTTGTTATGTGTATGTTTGTGTATATATGCGTGTGTGTGTGTTTCTATATATGTTTATGTGCGAGTGAGTGAGTTATTGAAAGAGTGTATGGGTGTGTGTGTGTGTGTGTGTGTGTGTGTGTGTGTGTGTGTGTGTGTGTGTGTGTGTGTGTGTGTGTACGTGTGTGTGTGCTGTGTGCGTGTGTGTTGTGTGTGTGCGTGTGCGTGTGCGTGTGCGTGTGCGTGTGCGTGTGCGTGTGCGTGTGCGTGTGCGTGTGCGTGTGCGTGTGCGTGTGCGTGTGTGCGTGTGCGTGTGCGTGTGCGTGTGCGTGTGCGTGTGCGTGTGCGTGTGCGTGTGCGTGTGCGTGTGCGTGTGCGTGTGCGTGTGCGTGTGCGTGTGCGTGTGCGTGTGTCGTGTGCGTGTGCGTGTGCGTGTGCGTGTGCGTGTGCGTGTGCGTGTGCGTGTGCGTGTGCGTGTGCGTGTGCGTGTGCGTGTGCGTGTGCGTGTGCGTGTGCGTGTGCGTGTGTGTGTGCGTGTGTGTAACTATGTGTGTGTGTGTTTTTTGTTGGCTTGTTTGGATGTGTAAGTATGTTTATATAAATATATATATATGTATATATATATATATATATATATATATATATATATATGTGTGTGTGTGTGTGTGTGTGTGTGTGTGTGTGTGTGTGTGTGTCTGTGTGCGAGTGTGTTGGTGGCCTTGGTGTTACTTCCGACACTATTCTGATGACGGAGGTGGTTGCAATGTTGGTGAAGAAAATGGCGGATGGTGATGATGGGCGCGGGCGCAGAACTCGTGGTTGTGTTGGTGACGATTGTCGCTGTGATAGCAGTGTTGGTTGTCTTGGTGGCGGGCTTAGTATTGCAATGTGTCGTTGAGTCATTTGGTGTACTTACCCAAAATTATAAACTTCACAACCGGTCATAGTGTCGCTAAATGTCTGCTTCATCTACAGAACATATATGTTGCTATTAGTTACTCTGAAACGTCAAATTGTTTACTGAAAGGATGAAGTAACATATGTTACAATTATAATATTACTGCACCCGTTAATATTATTATAATATACAGTAAACTAGGCCTACTGCATTCGTTTTTGATAGAGTTATGTAATTGTTTTAGAACAACTCAACTATTTATTATTGTTATTAATATTATTTACACTTTCGCGTTGCATATGTGATTAATTTTATCATGTCTTGGTTGTGCCATCATCAAGGCGTTAACAATATAAAATAAGTATATATATATATATATATATATATATATATATATATATATATATATATATATATATATATATATATTTATATCAAATTAATAAATAAATAATTAAAAACACAGGTGATTGGGCAAATAATAAATACACAATTATAATATTTGTGATAACATACAATTAATTAGTTTTCTTAAATGTACAATATATGTTCAAAACGATATTAAATACATAACTAGAAATCCATAAAATAACGTAAAACATACTAAATGTTTATCAACAGTACTTAATTTCGTGGATCAATAATGCCTGAGTTTGTATCGAGTCGAAAGCGATGCAAAGTGAGCAATTATATAATCGGCCCTTCTCCTTCAGTTAGTTTATGGTGTGGATGTGGTCTGTCGTTGAGAATATGCTTCCGAATCCAGCTTGCTCTCGTGGCTGGTTTTCGGCGAGTATCTTCTATAACTTTTCGGTAGTACTTTCGTGAGTACTGTACATATAGATGTTTGATAGTAGACATATCGGTCTATAATTCTTTGTATGTTTCATATTTCCCATCTTGAGGATTATCACCATATTTCATGCTGTGGGTATTCGTCTTTCTAATCAGCATTTAGTGTATAGCTTAGTATGGGTCTTCGATATGGTATTTTCTCGTGGCTTCAATGTATCGATGTTTATATGGTCGTTGCCTGTTGCTGTCCCATGTTCATATCTCTTAGACCTACTTCCACCTCCCATGTTGGTATCTCTGGTATTTATTTCGGGTCAGTGTGGATTATGGTAAACTGTTCAATGTCGTATAGCTCGAGGAAGAATTCCTCTAACCATTCTATGATCCTATCTTGCTCATGGATTTATCTACCCTGCTTATCGAGGTGTGTAAAGCAGTCTGTCTAGGCCTAGAGTCTTCGTTCCTCTGACTTTCTTCAGGCTCTTTGATGCCATGATCGTCTCCTCTCTTGGTTTTATTTCATGAAACCCTCTTTGGCTTTATTTTTGATAATCTTGTATTTTTGGCGTACTCTGTTCGTTTATGATTTTTTTCTGAGTATATTGTTGTTGATGCATAAGCTTCTGAATCCAACTGTCTTGATTCAGCTTGTAGCGCTTTCTTATGCACTGACCAAGTTCTGCTACTCTGGGGCTGATGCCATATATGGTCTTTCCATTTCCTGTTTATGAGAACGCCTACTCTTGATTGGCGGTTGTTTTTCCAAGATATGGCTTTGCAGATGGTTGGTTTGTAAGGTAATGAACCATCTTCTCACTTCTCCGACCTGATTACAGTCCACACCGTCTTGGTTTCCCTAAATGTATTTGGTTAATTTTACGTTTTTATAATCAATCAAACAACGGAGCGATCTAGACGAAAGTGGAGGAAGAGAAATTGTCCAAGCTTCGAAATAATAAAGAAATTATTCACACAATAACCTGTCGAGTGGGTGTAGTTGTTCTTACTACTGAGCCACCGCGCTCCAATCATGCATATCGACAAAGTCCGACTCACCGCTTCACAATAGTCTCTCTGTTTGTTTTTATAAGTTGATGAATTTGAGTAAGACAGGTCGTTCTCCCATGACATTCCCTTCAATTGTAGTTCCACAATGTACTTGGCTGAAAAAAATGTATACATACATATTGTTGTGTAGCGGATTTCTTACATACACCGAAAATATCCTATGCTCCGCTACCCACTATGGATTGTGTACATTGTTTTACCTTTGTTTTTTATTACACTTTCTGTGTTATTTAATTCCAAAACAAAGCAAACGCTTACATTAAACATTATACATACCATTTTTCTAAAACATTGATTTCAATGATGAATGCTGTATATAACTGTATATATGCTGTATATAACCCAAGTAGTAATACGTTACTAGTGATGCTATTCTGTCATAGAAATACCGGCGTTTTTACAAACATTGGTGAAGAATACATCATATGTTGTTCCCAGCTTTACTTAAAAAATCACGGCATATGCTACTCACACACATCTCAGACACATTCGGTCAAACTAATTTTTGTTTGTTCCCAAATAACATACGATTGAATAAGCTTATATAGCTTGTCACTATGCAGGAAACACAGTGCATATTACTAAAACGAAATCTACATGTTCGGTATATTTGTGATTTTTAGCGAATAGTTGACGTATGCCCTTGACAAATAATACTTAACCAATTAGCTTCAACTGGTAAAACGCACAGAACCTTTGATATATTTAAGTAATATTTGAACATCTATGTCGTGAGGTTACTAGTCAGCGAGTGAAAAGTATTTTCACAACTATAATATATTAATTTTCGTGAATATGTTTGACACAAACTAACAAAATAACATACTTCGGCAGATATTACCCCTTATGAGTCAATTATGTGATTATATAAAATATATGTCCTATAAATAAAAAGTACGTTTTGTTCGGCGATGTACACACCTGTCTCTGGCATCTCCTCGGTGGAGACTAAAGAGTCGTGTAGGAAGTCAACGTTGCTGCTCTCGATCGTTGTTTGGATGTAGGCGTATATTTTCTCAGATGCGGTGTCGTCCACCAAATCCTTCAACTTGTTCCAGAGGAAATGAAGGGACGACACCACTTCAACGCTTCCGTTACTGGCGAAAACAAAATACTGCTATTAAAAGCGTAAAATGTTGTATCATAATATGACAAAGCTAAATACTCTGACTGTTAAATGTAATTCTCTGAATGACTTTCTATCATGTAAAATGGTAAATGATGGCCACAACCATCACTCAGTCGCATAATCTACACTTTCTTTGTCCAGCAAGATATATGGCACATACATTGTGCTAATCGAAGAGCTGGTGTCTTTTTTCTTTCTTTGAATTGTTTGCTGCGCATTTGTCGGTCATCTTGTTGATGAGATGGTCTGACCGTGGCCAGACAGATCGTGGCGGGTCAGGACCTTTCTGGTCGGGGTCTACCCGGTTTGAGGCAGGCCGTAGCTGAACAGTGGGACACGATGACCGCTCTCACCTTCGGAGGCAACCCATAGAATCCGTCCCATACGCCAATCGGTTTGGGATTATAAATCGTGACTGCTCCCTACCGTGTTATGCTGTCACTGATTAATCATCTTGAAATGTCCTCTTCAGTAAGGAGCAAGCCTGGCCAGTGTTTATAGAGACACTTGGTAGCCCAGTCGTCAGTCTCTGCCTCACTGGTGTTGTTCACAGGAATGCAAAGTTATACATCTGGCATCAGCTCAACTGGACGAGATGCCAGGAAGAAGACGGGTTGAAACCAGGCCACCTATGGAACTCCTCATCATTTGTCTGTTAGGTTTTTTCCTGTAGATAATTTGCCTACCACAGATACCGGGTGAAATCTGCTTCAACTTGCGGGAAATGTTTCGAGAATACTAAACACAATGAATCGGTCAGAACGTCGTCTACATACAATTAGTTACATCTACCATATCATACTGTTAGCATAACTTAAACGCTTACCTCAGTTGATAAACCATACATTTGACACGAATACCATCGAAGACCTTTGTCATCTGAAAGAACATCATTATTAATCAATAAAAGTGTGTATATATACAAGTTTGTAAGTATTTATATAAAGATGCGTGCAAGTGTGCACAGCTGTGCGTTTAAGTGTATATTCTTGTACGTACTATACATGCACTGCTGCAAATTTGCAGTTCACGATTTAGGCACACCAACATGCATTCAAATATGAAGGAACGTATTCTTCTATAATGACCTTACACTTCCGTGTATGTTTTATGATAAAAGTTTGTTGGTATATTGTTAAAATGAATTCTAACTCAAACATTCAGTATATTTGCATTAATTTTACGGATGCTAGAACATTATATAAACAAGATTCTCATTTTACCTATGACTTTGCATAATTCAATAAATAGACACTTACGGCGTCACAGTATTTCTTCTGCATATGCTTGAAGTCCGCACTGTCCGTGTCCCTCATTTCGGAAACAAAGTTCTCTTGAGGTAGCTTCACTTTTACGTCGTAGGTCACTGAAAAGGTAAAAGGTAAAGCTATGGCTAAGGCTGATAACTAAAATATATATATATATATATATATATATATATATATATATATATATATATATGGAGATAGAGAGAGAGAGAGAGTAAGACTTCTTACATAATTGAAGACATCATATCGAAGAGATGTATGGATATGATAGCGTTTATAAAACAAATTCAGCTTCGCAGCTTTACGTGAGAGTTCGGTAGATCTAGTATTACTTACTTATCAAATAAACTACAATTACACGATGATATGTACAGGTAATACGCAATAATGGTGACAATTGTTAATATTCACTATGATACACAAATGAAAACCTGGAAATTAAGGTTCTTACTAATTAAGACATAAACAATGGCAGGTTTTGAAGAACAGTTGTTGCTACACTAACCGAACAACGGTAATCAATTAGAGCAATTAACCAAATAACCCAAGTAACCCAAGCAATATTTTGACATCATGACCCCCGTAGCGCCATTTAGTGTCCAGTGTCACCTTTTATATAATAAAGCAATAGCGAGACTTTTTTTATTCTGAACGTGGTTGAAGGAAAACAAAAATTCCGGTGAGTGTTACGTGAATTAATTATGTTATAACTGTGACCATATTTGTATGACATATATGCCAGACAACCATAGTATACGCTACGTGAGTGTTGATGCTTACCTGCAAAAGGCGCCAATTGGATTGCGGGTTTTGTGATCAGTTCATTGCTATTCTCAATCTCATCTTTTATGTAGTTGATGTAACCGTAAATGTTCTGACGTTCAGACAGTTTGCTTTTGTTTTGGAAATCATTCGTCAACCCTTTCATGTCGAACTCCAGGGACGACCACACAACAGGGAATAGTTGATGTCCTTTACTGTTGGAAATTCCAAAGTGTTTGTAAATTAATTACTAATTAATTGCCTATAATTTCAACGATTCACCTTGGTATTACTCACTCTACTGACGACGTTTCTTGATATTCAAATAATGTTTTTACTTCGTTTACATATCGTCAATAAAATGACATATGATACAATTAGCATAGAGGAAACTCTTACCTCACTCGTTGAACCTTACAATTGAGGAGACTTCCTCCGAAGACCTTCGTCATCTAAAAACACAAAAAGCCCAAAACATTGTGCATTTGTGCATGTTTACATAACGTAGATATGTACGGTTGTAAAAGTATACATTTGCTTCAGAGGAAATAATAATAATAATAATAAAATAAACTTTAAAAAAAATTATTGATAATATTGATAATATTGATAATATTGATAATATTGATAATATTGATAATATTGATAATATTGATAATATTGATAATATTGATAATATTGATAATATTGATAATATTGATAATATTGATAATATTTATAATATTTTAAAAATTGATAATATTGATAATATTGATAATATTGATAATATTGATAATATTGATAATATTGATAATATTGATAATATTGATAATATTGATAATATTGATAATATTGATAATATTGATAATATTGATAATATTGATAATATTGATAATATTGATAATATTGATAATATTGATAATATTGATAATATTGATAATATTGATAATATTGATAATATTGATAATATTGATAATATTGATAATATTGATAATATTGATAATATTGATAATATTGATAATATTGATAATATTGATAATATTGATAATATTGATAATATTGATAATATTGATAATATTGATAATATTGATAATATTGATAATATTGATAATATTGATAATATTGATAATATTGATAATATTGATAATATTGATAATATTGATAATATTGATAATATTGATAATATTGATAATATTGATAATATTGATAATATTGATAATATTGATAATATTGATAATATTGATAATATTGATAATATTGATAATATTGATAATATTGATAATATTGATAATATTGATAATATTGATAATATTGATAATATTGATAATATTGATAATATTGATAATATTGATAATATTGATAATATTGATAATATTGATAATATTGATAATATTGATAATATTGATAATATTGATAATATTGATAATATTTATAATATTGATAATATTGAAAAAATATTGATAATATTTATTTAAAATTGATAATATTGATAATATTGATAATATTGATAATATTATAATATTATAAAATTATAATATTATAATATTATAATATTATAATATTCATAATATTCATAATATTTATATTTTTGTTATTGATTTTGAAAAATTATAATTTTTGATAATTTAATAATATTAATAAAATTTAATATTAATAATATTAATAAAATTAATAATAGTAATAATAGTAATAATAGTAATAATAGTTTAAAATTAATAATAGTAATAATAGTAATAATAGTAATAATAGTAATAATAGTAAAAATAGTAATAATAGTAATAATAGTAATAATATTAATAATATTAATAATATTAATAATATTAATAATGATAATAATAATAATAAAAATAATAAAAATTTAAAAATAATAATAATAATAATAATAATAATAATAATAATATTAATAATATTAATAATTTTTAATTTAAAAATTAATAATATTAATAATAATTTTTTTTTAAAATAAAAAATAATAAAATAAAATAAAATAACAATAACAAAAACAAAAACAAAAACAAAAACAATAAAAATAACAAAA
The DNA here is from genome assembly GCA_025642075.2 of Ridgeia piscesae. Classification (NCBI taxonomy): domain Eukaryota; kingdom Metazoa; phylum Annelida; class Polychaeta; order Sabellida; family Siboglinidae; genus Ridgeia; species Ridgeia piscesae. Next base: position 67,449 of record JAODUO010001917.1, on the reverse strand, counting down.
AAACAATAACAATAACAATAACAATAACAATAAAAATAAAATAACAATAAAAAAATAAAATAACAATAACAAATTTAAAATCCTTAAAATAAAAAAAAAATAATAATAATAAAGTAAAGTAATAAATAAAGTAATATAACAGTAACAGTAACAGTAAAGTAACAGTAACAGTAACAGTAACAGTAACAATAACAATAACAATAACAATAATATAACTATAACAATAACAATAACAATAACAATAACAATAACAATAACAATAACAATAACAATAACAATAACAACAACAACAACAACAACAACAACAACAACAACAACAACGGCAACGACAACGACAACGACAACGACAACGACAACAACGACAACCACAACGACGCCGACGCCGACGCCGACGCCGACGCCGACGCCGACGCCGACGCCGACGCCGACGCCGACGCCGACGCCGACGCCGACGCCGACGCCGACGCCGACGCCGACGCCGACGCCGACGCCGACGCCGACGCCGACGCCGACGCCGACGCCGACGCCGAGCCGACGCCGACGCCGACGCCGACGCCGAGCCGAAAAAGCCCACGCCCTTTTTGGGCGGACGCCCACGCCCACGCCGAGCCGACGCCGACGCCGACGCCGACGCCGACGCCGACGCCGACCCCCCGACGCCGACGCCGACGCCGAGCCGACGCCGACGCCGCGCCGACGCCGACGCCGACGTCGACGCCGACGCCGACGCCGACGCCGACGCCGACGCCGACGCCGACGCCGACGCCGACGCCGACGCCGACGCCGACGCCGACGCCGACGCCGACGCCGACGCCGACGCCGACGCCGACGCCGACGCCGACGCCGACGCCGACGCCGACGCCGACGGGACGCCGACGCCGACGCCGACGCCGCGCCGACGCCGACGCCGACGCCGACGCCGACGCCGACGCCGACGCCGACGCCGACGCCGACGCCGACGCCGACAACCCCACAACGACACCGACACCGACACCGACACCGACACCGACACCGACACCGACACCGACACCGACACCGACACCGACACCGACACCGACACCGACACCGACACCGACACCGACAACGACAACGACAACGACAACGACAACGACAACGACAACGACAACGAAAAAACAACAACAACAACAACAACAACAACAACAACAACAACAACAACAACAACAACAACAACAACAACAACAACAACAACAACAACAACAACAACAACAACAACAACAACAACAACAACAACAAAAACAACCAACAACAACAAAAAAACACCAACACCAACACCAACAACAAAAACCAAAACCAACACCAAAAACCAACACCAAAAACAACAACAACAACAACAACAACAACAACAACAACAACAACAACAACAATAACAAGAGTAATAGTAATAGTAATAGTAATAGTAATAGTAATAGTAATAGTAATAGTAATAGTAATAGTAAAAATAAAAATAAAAATAAAAATAAAAATAACAGAACAGAAAGAAACAGAAAGAAACAGAAAGAGCAGTAGCAGTAGCAGTAGCAGTAGCAGTAGCAGTAGCAGTAGCAGTAGCAGTAGCAGTATCAGTATCAGTAGCAGTTACAGTAGCAGTAGCAGTAGCAGTAGCAGTTACAGTAGCAGTAGCAATAGCAATAGCAATAGCAATAACAATAACAATAACAATTCCCAATAACAATAACAATAACAATAACAATAACAATAACAATAACAATAACAATAACAATAACAATAACAATAACAATAACAATAACAATAACAATAACAATAACAATAACAATAACAATAACAAAAATAAAAATAATACTAATAACAATAATAATCATTTAAACAAAATACTAATAACAGTAATAATAATAATGATAATAACAATAATAAAAATTATAATAATAGTAATAACTATAATAATAATACTAACAATAATAATAATAATAATGACATCTTATGAGCCAATATACTCGAAGATCGAGCTCGGTGATAAAAATAAAGGGATTAATTAATCTCGTAATCGTCTGACAATGCGCGAGTCGTCGACGGAAGGACGAAGGTGTCAGGAATCTAAGGAGGATAGGCAGCTGTAAAGAGACAGGTTTTTAAACACCGGTGTAACGAAACTATTTTACCTTCTAATTTAACACTGGCAGGAAGCTAATTCAACAGAGTTGGTGCAGCAACTGAGAAAGCTCGAATTCATATATGCTGGTTGTGTTGATGAGAAAGATGATGAGATATTGAACAACTCTTGAAGATGATGTGGAAGAAGCATTTCCGCAGGAGCCAATGCATTGAATTCATAAGCGGCACTGAGCGATAAAAATGAGGACAAGGCGTGCCTACACTTGGTAAACAATTTTGGCCACGTTGAAGTTTTGCTATTGCAGTAATCATGCATGCTACTTACCAGAGCTGTTGCAATGGTTTTGGTTACGAATAG
>JAODUO010001917.1:20000-60000 GCA_025642075.2 Ridgeia piscesae | reverse complement strand
ATCCACACCCCCCCCTACAATTTATTTTACACACTCCCCCTTTTGGCTTCACATAAATACACAATTTAAACTGCATGTACCTACAAATACAGCTTTATTTGAATTTGTATTCAAAATATAGGACCTGCCTTCAAAGTGTGATAATTCGGGCACGTTATATCCGGTACATTCAGCTAGCAGACAGTTACATACATCCTAAACTGCCAGAGATATTTATCTATATGTCGCGATGACGCGGGGATTTGTATTTAATGCTGCACGTATTATAGACTGCACTGAAAACCATCGCTGTAACGAAGTCATAACATGTACAACGTTCTGAGACAAGGACATTAAGAAAACAATGTTTATAAATAATTAAAAGTAACGGTGATTGTGAGGTTTTGTTATGTTTATTAATAATAATTTCAAGAAATGAAGCGCATCAATAAATGATTAACATAAATTACAATATGCATGGTCCACTCAAAAGTTAATTCGGCAGTCACAGTGTTTACGCTGATCACAGTATACCTTAACCTTTGACATGCATGTACGAAGTCCATAAACAACACTCAAAATGAGATGGAACGACATCCTGGACCGTATATACATTCCAGACTGGCTAGCTGCGGGCCGGAACATCGCGCTAATCTTAGACATGAACCGCTAACCTTTCACATGAACCGCTAACCTTTCACATGTAGAACGACGTTCTGGACCGCTCGACGTTCTGGACCGCCACACCGGCGTCAGATTTTGGAGCAGATTCATGAGACAAATCTACCATGGCGCCCCTTGCGGTATGTAAAATGCATAAACCACAACACAAAATCTGAAATCGATCACCAACGTGTCAATAGTACCAATCACAACCACTAAATATATTTATTTAATTAAAATTTATAAATTATTGTAGGGATTTTACACAAATTGTGACAATATGTGTAAGATGACAATCTCGTCACGCAACAAACAGAACTTCACTCCAGAAGCACTCAACTTCTGTCTCATTGTGTTTAGAATTATCAATATGCGATAACATGAATATTATTCATAGTATCAATAGGTAGGCGGTTCTGTAATTTTCTGTGGTTATTTATGTAAACGGTTGCTTACAATTTTGTGCGATCAATTTAATATCACGGTTTTGTTACATCACTGTCACGGATTATGGCGCAGTTAAATATCATTCTTTGTTATCTTTATTTGCATCTTTTACATTTGATACAATTAATTCAGCTGCTAGTTTATATATGTCATTTTGTTGACAGTGTCATATGTAAATGTCCAAAAGCTAGTTTCATGTGTCCATAGTTATGCATTACTTTTGGTGGTAATTTGCGCAAATACTGATATTGCAGTATGTTTTTTATTATAATAGCCGGGCCTACTTCACGACCGCCTTTCACGCATTGCCAGGGATCACTCGTTGCGCAGGCGTTTCAACCTTTGTAATCCAACAAACAGTTTTTGTTCTTGAGTATATTGCATCATTCTTGCATTGTGCTATCTGGACAATTATGGATTACTGTACACAATTAAGCAGATCGAAATGATTCGCTTCATCGATCGGAGCTGTACGAGAAGCGTGTACTCATTAACATAATGTATTCAATATGGCCGACGAACCTGGTGTGAAATATAAATTCACGCGCACAATATGCGGTTCGCGTGCAACGACAAACATAAGGTATGACGTAGGCGTAACAGTCTATCATTGTTTCGAATGCGGCCGTGGAACGAAGATGTGATAAAAAGTCGGTGAAATAGATTAGCAAAGGTAAGCACGATGTATGCACCAGCGATAATATGTGTAGGTTCTGAACCTGATGGTGTACTCGTTTATCTTTGTTATTGACGCGGTCACATTGCCCCGACAATGTAAGTTACGACTGCAAAAAATATTCACCGTGTTTTATCGATAACACAAGATTGGTAGTGTCAAGGACGCGCGTGGTTAAATAAAAAACTTCAAGATTAAGGCTGTTATATTTTATATTTCTGAATGAATGAAACGTCACTTGCAGAACGGGATAAGAAATGTTCCTATAAATATATGAAATGCCAGAGTATTCCTTACCAAAAGTGTCGCAAATGCTCTTTACAACTAGTTGATAGTATGCACTAACCCTATTCATTTGGCTTTGACTCAATTCAGGAGTATTCATAAAACACATAAAGTGTCATAAATGACTGTAATACTAAAGACGTCCGTGATCAAGAAAAACACAGTAATCTTCTGGAAGTGCAAATACGTTCAATTCGTCAGCACTGGAATGAGATTGAAGCCATTTCCCCAGTTGTGTATGTTAGACTATGAAACCTTTTAATAACAATTCATTGTAAATGTCGAAGTCGACCAATAGGGCGTGCAAGTTCCGCGCGCGAAAACGAGGCTGGGGGCAGGAGGTCCATATACTCCATGTTAACATATAGGACTTTGTTTTGTTCGTAATAATCGAACTGTCCCGAAATAGCGTATTTCAGTTATATTGTCCGAAGGATTATTACAAGAAGAAGCAGTGGAACATTTTGCCGGTGACAATGATCACGAAAATCATGAATTTTAATCGATTATTATGGTGGTTGCCATGGCAATAGCGGCAAGTACTTGTGTTTGGCGATCTTGACTAATAATGAAGATTGCCAGTTTTCGCGCAGTACAACCTGTTTGGGCCAAACGTATACATGTGTTATGATTATGGGCATTTAGACAACTTGTCAGATATAAGTGCTTATCGAAACCACAACGTACAGCAATGTAAAACGCAAATCCCGTAAAAGACACATACAGCCTAGCATCGTATCGATTATCTACACTAAGTAAATCGCTATGTGCCTATGATAGTGTGGTAAACTCAATATTAAATCGGACATTTAAGATAATAAACGTATAACACAAGATATTTATAAACTGATTTTCCTAGTATTCATCAGTCGGAAGCTACAACTGTCATCCATCGTTATAATATTATTCTTGTGTCCAGTCCCCAATTAGTCTCGCTTGGTCCCCAAAAAGCTCCAGTCGCGCGGAGTCACGCCATGTATCGTGACCCACTTGCAGGCCCTATCAAGTTGTTATTTCCATTGTGATATTTATGTTTATTTTAGGACGTTTTATCCGGCATTGGATACATACATACACAACAACGAAATGTTGTGCACACGCAGATTCGTTCTACTCGTGATGACGTTGCCATTGGTGCTGCAGCCAGCGACAGGTACGGTAACCGTGATGTGTAGTCAACTTATAGTAACTGTCGACATATTTTTTGTTTACTTTCTGTTCAGCGTCAAAAATAGCTTCGGTTGTGGGATACACACTGTATGTCAACTGCATATTGTATTATAAGCGTGCATTATAAACAAGCAAATTTATTTGTAGTTTGCGTTATGCTAGTTACATGCTAGAACATCCACCAGCAATTGGGAATGTTCTACTAAACAAACCTTGCCAACCAGAAATGTGTGACAACGCTGCAATAACTGCTAAAACTACTTTGAAACGTCCCGCGGATTTCCCGCCAAGCTGCCATCTTGGATAAACATAAACAACGATCATCGAAGAAGCCACGAACCCAACCTACTAAACAGCTAAGTAACATTAATATTGCTAGCAAAACCCAAATCTTCAATCAAAATTATTTATTAGCCAAGCCGATATACAACTATTAATGTTAAATAAATAAATAACGTAATCTATACAGAATAACAACAGATAAAACCGCGCGAAACAAAATCATCCCCAAACCAACTCAGTCAAGCGTCACATAAATTGTTATCCTCCCCTTTCAACCATTAAATAAAGAACATATTTATACACACATGAAGTCAGAATCCATACACAATATTAATACATTCTAAGCCAACTCATAAACCGGTGTATTCTCCCAAACATAAATACCACAAAAATAAATACAATAAAAAACTATACCAAAAAATTATAATAAAAGTGTATGCAATAGACTGCCAGCAAAAAAACAGTATCTCAAGACTTGATAATTCAATAAACTTTCTACTAACAGGCTTTTTCACCAAGACGTTCTTTTGCCCAGTGTTGCCCTGGGGCCCACCCAGGGCGAAGACCTGCACATCCACCGCACTGAACTAAGCGTCTTGGACCTCCTTCACACATCTTGTCAATACACATACCATCATAATTCTGCAGTCTATAGAAATCAGTACTTAAACCTTTAGACGGGAAACATTTTTAACCATTCATACTTTGTAATATTACTTTTATTATATTTATCTTATTGTATTTATTTTATCACCTCATGGCTTTAATTGTGTATATTATAGTATGCATATATCTTACTTTTTAGTCTTAAGTGTAAGTGTATTTAAGTGTGCGCTTATTTATTTATTCCTATTTATTTACATTTTTTAAAGACCACAAGTGTGTGCGTATCTATTTATTTATTACACATTTTTATTGACTATTAACCATTATCATATAAGCTGGTGATATGGCTGGTTCTTTGCATAATACCCGCTCAAGATGCACCTTCAAATATTCTTTGTTCATGATTGCATGTCTGTACGCCACCTGTAGACTTAATCACCAACTAAAGGGCTCTCATAACAACATAACCGAGACCGACCACATAGACAACAAAACCAGTAAAGGAAACACAAATTCTATCACGTCACACTACATATACAGTCCCATCTGGAAGACCATCGCACAGCTAAAATGTCTGAGATCAAACAGTTCTACTAGATTACCTACCACTCCACCACCATACAGACCTAGGTCAAATAAGACAGCAACTACATTCACCCTACTTTTGTGCATCATCCTATCAGGAGACATCCAACTAAATCCAGGCCCCATCTCCGAAGATACCGAAATCCTGACCACTAATCATGTTGACCCTACACGATCTAACAGCCTCATTGACAGAACAAACACAAATGACACATCCCAAACCTATGATCTAACCTTTGGACCGAACCGCCAAAATACTTCAACCCCTGAACGTAGCAAGAAAACCAAACGAAACACACTTAGCGCAATCCTGATCAATACCAACAGCATCAAAAGTATCACCAAGACAACCCAATTAAAAACAACCATCCAGTCAAATAATGCAGACATCATGTTCCTAGTTGAAACCAAAATAGACGAAAACTACCCTACCTACTCATTCCTACCACCCAACTATAACGCCATCCGAAAAGACAGAAGCATCCATGGAGGTGGTGTCCTCATAGCCTTTCGAGATGACATTGTTGCCGACCACTTAAACCTAAACTCAAACTGTGAAATGTGTGGACAAAAGTTCATTTTACAAGAAATAAATCCATTTACTTTGCCAGCTACTACCGACCCCCCAATGACCATCTCCAATCACTTGAAGCCCTGCACGAATCTCTGACAAAACTATACAGAACACAGAAAAACCCACCAAATGTAGTAATAGCAGGAGACTTTAACCCTCCCGATATCAACTGGAGTAAACAGCAAATCACTAACAACAGAACAGCCAGCAAACACAATAAACTTCTTGAAATCATTAATGAATTTGGCCTGCAAAACATGATGAACAATCCCACACGAATTGACTCTGCCCATCAATAATCGTAAATACTCACACCACCCCTGGAATGAGTGACCACGAAGCTGTGACCTTTAATGTAAACCTAAACCCTGTCCGTAACAGAAAACTACCACACAAAAATCTTCCAATATAAATTTGCAAACTGGGATAAACTCAAGGATGATATAAATCAACTAACAACAACACAGTTCCACAGGAATCCAAACTCAAGAGACATAAACGAAAATTGGAACTTCTTCAGGAATAATCTTACTTCGTTAGTTGTCCGCAATATTCCTAGCCGAAACACCAAAGCAAAAGCGCACCTCCCCTGGATTACACGTGAAATAATAAGAATGCAAAGAAAACGCAACAAAAGCCACAAAAAAGCAAAACAAACTGGACGTAACAGTGACTGGGAAAAGTTTAGGCAACTCCGAAGACAAGCCAGCAAAGCTGCAGCCAAATCTTACTCAGACTACCTAAATAACCACATTGGAGAAAGTCTAAAAACAAACCCAAAACAATTCTGGTCATTCATCAAAGCTAACAAACGAGAATGCATTGGCATCCCTACTTTGCAAACAAATGGCCAAATAATCACAAATGATCCGACAAGGCAAATCCCCCTTTAAAAACCAATTCAGCTCCGTGTTCACCCGAAATCTCCCCATCCCCAAACTATCTCCATCCGTCTACTCCGATATCCCCTTCCTCGAAATTGGGATAGACGGAGTAGTCAAGCAACTGAAAAATATAAATCAAAATAAAGCTACAGGCCCAGATGAATTACCTGCTAGGGTCCTCAAAGAGACTGCAGCAGAAATAGCCACACAAATTTTTCAGCAGTCATACAACACTTCCAAACTTCCAGATGACTGGCTCCAGGAACTAGTAACACCAATACACAAAAAGTGCCTCAAATCAGACCCTGCCAACTACAGACCCATTTCATTAACATGCATCCTCTGCAAAGTGATGGAGCACATTATCCTTAGCAACATGTGGAAACATTTACACAAACACAACATCCTCCTCCACTTTCAACATGGTTTCCAGTCAGGGCTGTCTTGTGAGTCCCAACTCATCGAGACAGTCCATGACTGGATAAAACTATGGATAACAAGTCACAGATAGGTGCCATCCTATTTGATTTCGCCAAAGCCTTTGACAAAGTCCCTCATAAACGCCTCCTATCAAAATTAGCCTTCTATGGAATAACTGGAAACACAAAAAACTGGATAAAATCATTTATTTCACACCGAAAACAGAGAGTTTCAGTCAACGGCGCCATGTCGGATAATACATGTGTTACATCTGGAGCACCACAGGGCTCCGTCCTAGGACCAGTTCTTTTCCTGCTATTCATAAATGACATAAACAACAACATTCAATCTCCAATACGGCTCTTTGCTGATGACAGCATCATCTATCGCATAATCAAATCTGATACAGATAACAACATCCTCCAATCTGACCTGATCCAACAACAAACATGGTCCAACAAATGACAAATGGAGTTTAATATCCCCAAATGTGTGCATCTCCCAATAACAAACAAAACCAAAAGCTACATTCTATTCCCCCTGTGGTGTGCCACTCTCCACAGTTCCCCCCCCCATTCTTGGAATAAAATTAATACAAAAAATAACCTGGGGAATCAATCACTGACATAGCTTCCAAATCATCAACAGTTTTAGGGAGATAAACGAACCCTCGGACCCTGAAACCTGATGTAAAAGAAACTCCTATAACATGCTAGTCCGACCAAAATTGAATATGCCTCTCCTATATGGAATCCCACACCACTACCCAAATTAAACATCTTGAAAAGGTACAGCACTGTGCAGCCAGATTTTTCAAAAAACACCCATCGACGCCAAACAGCCACAACAGACCTAATAGCCAACCGTGGATGGCCCACTCTTGAGCGACGCAGGATTATCAAACAAACAATGACATTTTACAACATTTTAAATAACATAATCAACATCACACCACCACCGGGCCTACTAAAACCATCAAAAACCGTGGCCATTAAGCCACCAGGTGCCCATCAACACTGCATGTTTTCCTTTTACCCCTTTCGTCTGGAATATGATCCCACCACACAAATGAATAGAAAATCCCAAGCTTTTCAAGCAGCAATAATGAACCTCCCTTTCCCAACACACAATCACCTAAATTGCCTGTAAAACAAACAAACCAACAAGCTATAACAAACAAACAAACATACATACAACCAAACGCATGCGCACAAGAAGCACTACAAACTCCTGCGTTAGCCCAAGTTTGGGCTGTTTGGAGTAAACAACCTGAGACCTGAGAACACTTTGAATGTAAATTATTATGTACGGATTTTACATATGTTGATATACACCACTGTGTAATACGGATACATTGTGGAACACACATGTTAATACTGCTACATTGTTGTATATGCATTTATCTTCACGTGACTATTCCATAAATGTGTCATTGTGTGTTTACCCAGGTACTGGAGGTCCCGTCGAATGTCCTGCCTCTTTGTTGATTAGTCTGGACAGAAATATAGAGCGAATGCAACTGAAGAAGCCAGAGCTTCCTCCGACCTTCAACAATCCAGAAAGGTTGATCCCTAGAGGAAGTAAGACACATTGTACTCGTATATTTTACAAGACCAGTTTGTTCAGCTTCGTGTAAACGGACGTGCATAGGACAATACTGTAAATAATTCTCATATACATGTATGGACATAGAGGTGATATTTAACACCAATGACCTTGATATCATGCAATTTACGAGTTTTGATGAAGGCAGTCTAAAATACAGACCTTACCGGCATTCCATGCAAAATTCAAACTGGCCGCCACCTGAAATAAAACTACTCCTTGTCCCCGTATATCAGGAAATGTATCACGTTTAAATAAAACAAACTCCTTAATAATAATAATGCCTTCTTATGCGCCAATATACTCGAAGATCAAGCTCAGTGGCGCGACAAAACCAAGGGGTTAAGCAATTGCGTAAACGTAGAACAGTGCGTGAGTCGTTGATGGATGGACCAAGGTTCTAGGAAGCTAAGGAGGATAGGCAGCATTAAAGATATATGTTTTTAGACGTCGGCGGAAAGAAACTATATTACCTTCTGATTTGACACTGACAGGAAGCGAATTCCACAGAGTTGGTGCAGCAACCGAGAAAGCTCGGGTCCCAGCTTTCGTCTTAACCCGAGGGATGTAAAGTGGGTTACTACTGGTTGAGCGTAGCTCTCTGGAATTCCTTGCTGGAGTTAGCATTGAGTTTAGATATGTTAGTTGTTTAGATGCGAGTGCTTGATAGGACATTGTGCAAATCTTGAAAATAATGCGATAGTGCACAGGGAGCCAGTGCAATGATTTTAGAAGCGGCACCGAGCTAGAAAAACGAGGAGAACGCGTGACTACCCTTGCCAAGCAGTTCTGGACACGTTGAAGTCTTGCAATATCCTTGTTCGCAGTATTTTAAAGGAGGGAATTGCAGTAGTCAAGTCTGCTGCTTACTAGAGCTGTCGCGATGGTTTTAGCAATAGAAAGTGATAAAAATCTGCGAATACGACGAAGTTCACGGATATGGTAGAAACAGCAACGGCATGTTTTTGATATGTGCTGTTTGAAATTGAAGCTTTCGTCAAAGTTAACTCCCGAGATTTGAAACTGACGGGGCTGGTGTTACACTCTGATTTAGGATATGTGTCGGGGAAAAGCCGTCGGGTTTTGCACGCTGCGTTACGGTACCAATGATGATAAATTCGGTCTTGTTTGCATTTAACTTTAGTTTACTATTTCTCATCCAAAGGGAGACATCTTGGAGACAATCCCTGAGCTGGTTTAAGGAGCGGCAAGCATCTGGTGTAGTCAACAAAATGTAGTTTTGGGTATCATCGGCATAAAGGTGATGATCCAAGTTGTGACCTTGGACAACAGAGCTTAAAGGTGTTGTGTATAAAGTGAAAAGTAAAGGCCCCAAAACAGAACCCTGTGGAACACCACATGACGTGGGCAACATGTCTGAAAAGCAGTTACCTATTTTAATGTCTTGCTGTCTGTCAGTAAGATACGAAGTAAACCAGCTCAGGGCTGTGCCAGATATGCCGTACCATGTTGATAGACGTATAATGATTGTGGTCAATGGTGTCGAAAGCGGCGGATAGGTCAAGCTGGTAACTTTAACTTGACTAAACATAACATTTCTGGCAGTATCCTTTATTCATTTTTTTAATTGTTGATGGTTATGTACGATATACACGTTGGCCAATTTTAAAGATGGTGGCCGTAACCGTCAATGATCGTATATCTACAATACGGCACATGGAGCAGTGTTGAATGCGCTAAATTATAGTATTGAAGATAGCGAGTGTGTCGTGTCATTGTGCATACCGCCCAGCATTATCACGACTGTCTCCTCCCCATAATTGTCTTGCCGAATATCGGCAAAAATAACACTATCATAAATAAAGTACCCAAACAATTTAAAGCCTACAACAAGATAACGACCATAACACTAATCCGGAAATTTAGACTTCTAGCTTAAATTGTCCTAAATTTAACTGCCATAACTCAAAGACTTGCATTCATTTTAATGACAGATCAAACATTTCACCAATCTGCCCAACAAATAATGTTGAACACCACACACACGTTTGCAGCAATTTCGTTAAAAATGATCATACATAGATAAAAACACAATCTGAAAATAAATGCAGTTTGTGGTTAACTTGTACCAAGCGTATAAAACAAAAATGTTTTACTCAACACACTGACTCACGACAGGTTTCAGAACTTCATAGTGAATAAAATACACGTAACTCATGACATACATATACCCTAAGTATACTTTTTGGCATGTATGTATGCATGTATGTATGTATGTATGTGTATATATATATATATATATATATATATATATATATAATATATAATGTACAAATCAGAGCAATATAACAGCTTTGGTTTAAATTATAAACGTATACATGTGTAAACAAAGTAAATAATTATACTTCTTTAACAAATTGACCAACTTCCAACACAAGGAAGAAGTCTAACACGGATTGTTACAACGTTTTCTAAGTGTAAGCTAATCCCCACTCAGGAATAATGTATTGAATACATAATTATTTGTAGCTGCATGTTGCATATTTACAATCATCTGCATTTATGTTCACACACTTGTTGTTATCAGTATATTATATAATATATATATATATATATATTGCTACAGTTAGAACGGTCAAACGCTTGCTTATATTAGTGCTAATCTTAGCAATGTTTATCATTAAAATGACTTATTAAAATACTTATACCAGTAGGCTATTTAAACAAATCACGTAATACAGTAATATGTATGATATTATCTCCTAAACTAAATTTATATTATTACACAAAAGAACCTGCCGTATAATAATATTCTTGAAGTATGGATAGCAATTGATCTAAAGGCCGCCATTTGATAAAATCGATTATATAAAGGTCGATGAAGTTGCAATGTCAAATGTTTGATTAAACATAAATCCATGTCCACATACGTACGTACACACACACACACACACATATATATATATATATATATATATATATATATATATATATATATATATATATTTGCAATAGTATTGAAGGCCGCCATCTTGAAATATGACGATATTCCGTCGGTTGAGACTAAATTCCAATTACATGCAGGGAATTGAAATCCAGAATTGTTTTTTTTTGCAAAAAAGTATAACAATTGTGAATGACGTAATTTTTAATTATGAAAACAACTCGTTTTGACCAACGTTGTGTACAATGGTGGCTATGACAATTGACAAATGTAAAGTTTGTTACAAATTTGAAATTTATATCCGATTACCTTGATTAATATTTACGGCCTTCATATTTAATAAATCTCTGTACTGGATAGACAGCCTTCTTATTTTACATCCTGCTGTGGGCAAACAATTTTAAGATGGCAACCATCTGTGAATTACACTGCATGTTGCGTGTATTAAAATTATAATAACTCGACAACCGATGCATGAAAATATATGAAATTAATTGCACTGAACATGGAATGATTGTGTGAATAAAATGTTTTATTAAAATTTATGTGTTACAATCAATTACATTTCAGATCTTGAAGCAAACTTTAACAATTATGATGACAAAATAAATAAGCAACTTCATCATGCTATCCTGTGGAACTAATGTAGCCATGCATGTTAGTTTTATCCTATTAAAACATTTATCAAATTTTGACGGTTAGTTTTCAAATTATAATTGCTTTTGTAAACAACGCAATGCGACGGAAGACAAAAATCATGCCATAATTTACAAAATGACTATCGTTTACCGATCATATTGCCGAATGGAATGTTGTTTTCGTATGTAAAATCAACACTCGAATAACGAAGGATAGCAGACTCCTTTCACAAATAGATGCTCCCTTATCAGAAGCAATGTGACCATAGTGCATATTAATAAAATGCCCTAAAATAAATAAATCAAACGAAGTACAGACAGTGATCCGATCAACAAAATGGCTGCATATCGGCGAAATGAACCTATCGCCGATAGGTCATCTTCTTCGTATCTCAACAACAAAAAGTCGCACAAACAACGTAGATGGACGATAACAGGGTCTCCGTGATCGCTGTCGATATTATTCACGTTGCAAACATCGATATCCGATTCGAAATCGTCGAGAAATGATCTCAGTAATATCCGCCAAATGCCGCACGATGTCGGAGGTTAACTAGATGAACGCACATCAATAGCCTTCCAAATAAACTCACTTAATTCGCAAACAAAAACATTTTTCACAAGATGGCGACAGCACATGTTTCCGTGACCTACATAGAGCTTTGATCAGCTATTTGAGCTGGCTGGTTAATGTAAAAGAAGGAAGTGATTGCGGTAAACGAAAGGCCCACGAACTATGAGTTTATTGGGCGGTTTTGGACGGTCTTTCACATCTAATAATTGTGTACTTACATCAACGGTGACCTTCATCAACCTCCCGTGTCCGTGCTACTACTTTATAGAATTGCTTGAAACTTGCGATAGTGGACCTTGATAGCATGACCATGAAAACCACCAAGTTACTTTCTGGGAAATGTGACCTGCTTTTTACATAATAAGTCACAACTGAAATTTTTCACATCCGTTTTTGCATTTTCATATACTATAAAGTTTGAAAAAATCATAAAAAACGAAAACAGTTTTTAGAAAGACTGCTTGGTGGTTTTCACAAGGGATGTGTAGAGTAACAACACATAACATTTGGGTCATCTAAGACTGGTAGATTCAGATATATCTGACACGAAAAAGTAAATTTAAGATGGCCGCCACACCGTGGGAAAACACCCTAGAAAAATTCTTTGAAAAATTCACAGCTATACTGTGAGGTATATTAATAAACTCTGAAAGTTTCAACTCCCTATGTTCAATACAAGTGGAGTAATAAAATAAAGTCCGTTTAGAATACACCATTGCCATACAATATAAAATAAACCAGTTACTGACATTATGTAATCGATACAAAATATTGATATTTAAAAAGTTTAAATTATTTGTGTGTGTAATTTTTGATATGAGCAGCTATGACAAGTGCATGTATAACAATTTTGTGTGAGTAAATACAATGCTCTACTGCATAACATGTTTCAGGATCGAACTGCATTTTTGGCATGGCAGTGGACAGTGCCCGTGGCGTAATCTATTTTGGAGACGATCATGGAATTATTCAAAGGCCAATATATGGTTCCACTTTGAAAAAGGTCATCAAAGACACAGGCATGTCGAATTTTGCATATTGCACATCCCTAGTGCACATTCTGTGAGCGTAATGTTGTAATGCTATTGTGTACACCATTGTTTAATGATTGAAGGGTTGAGGGCAAAATGTAATATATCCATCTTTGACGTTTCGAGATAACGCATTTTTGTGCTTCACCTACAGAAAGTAGTCGTAAACATTTGCGTCATATTTAAATATCTTAATAACATAGAATCAAAGCGACTGGTAACAAAAGTGGAAATCTAGTTTTGCACTAGAAAATAATGGCGAGCACAATACAAGTACAACTACAGGTCCAACCACTGCACTTGATATGTATATGTATTTTATTATTACACGCGCATCAGATAAAAACAAAGCTGGAACACAAAAAAATTATGTTGTAACACGTTTGGTATATAAAACTATTTCTGTTATCACGATTCACGACAGAAATACTACACGGCATGTAAAATGCTGGCTACTGTTATATCTGCATTGTAAATACAATTAGCACAAAAGTCTCACTTTGGCTTGAATGTCAGCCCCGTCTGATAAGTTGTTATAAATAACATGTCCAAAACATATACAAGAGGTGGAAAGGCTTAACTGGTTACTTCCTAATGTAATTTCTTTAGAAATATTTGACTTTCTAGATACACACTACATATACATAATATATACATATAATGTGTACATAGCAAATAAAGTAGCATTATTATAAATTATTTAAACAAAAACCAGTATGATGCAAAATATAAATATTATCAATATAACTTTGTTGGTGTAATGCTTGGTTTGTTTGTAAATCACAGAAAAAAGACACTAAATTAGTCAGGGCCCTCGCCATGTCGCAGAAAGCTACATGTGCAATCACTATACGTTAACTCACCAGTATGAAAAGTACTGGCTACATATAGCGGTGGATACTTTTCTTTCATGCACTTTGTCTTGGCATATTAATTTCAGTGTGGCTGAATGCTTCCTACATTTGTCGAAATGGTCGATTTAACATGTCTGAATGTAACGTGTAACATGTGTGGCATGTAATCTTTCTACCATGAATATAACATATTTCTTACCGAATTTTGCTAAATGTGTGTGTGTGTGTGTGTGTGTGTGTGTGTGTGTGTGTGTGTGTGTGTGTGTGTGTGTGTGTGTGTGTGTGTGTGTGTGTGTATGTATATAATAATATATATATATATATATATATATTTAATACACATCAGTGTAACAATAAAAACAATGTTGAACCATGTTAATTGTCACTTTGTATATTGTATTGGTAGGTGAGTATATCCATGCTCAAGATAAGCTCATGTAACGAATATAGGAATTCTACACCGAGCTATACGACAGTGAATACAGTACCATAATCCACACTGACCCAAAATATGTACCAGAGATAACATCATGGGAGGTGGAAGCAGCACTACGAGATATGATGAATGGGACAGCAACAGGCTACGACCTTATAAACATCGAGACATTAAAAGCAGGAGAAGATACAATCTCGAAGACATTTGCTAAGTTGAACACTAAATGCTTATCAGAAAGACGAATACCCGCAGCTTAGATGAACGCAGACATGATATTAATCCTCAAGAAGGGAAATAAGGAAAACTTCAAGAATTACCGATATGTCTACTATCAAACATCTAGTAAGTATTCTCGAAAGTACTAACGAAAGGGCTAGATAAGACACTCGACGAAAACCAGTTACGAGAGCAAGCTGGATTCAAAAGCGGATTCTCAACGACAGACCATATCCACGTCTTAAACAACTGAAGGAGAAACGCAGAGAATATAATAGCCCACTATGCATCGCTTTCGTCGACAACGAGAAAGCCTTCGACTCAGTGCAAACTCAAGCAGTACTGACCTCTTTTCAAGAACAGGGGAAAGACGATTTGTACATCGAACCCCTGAAGGAATTCTACACCAACAGCTTTATAACAGTCGACCTATACAAAGAAAGCAACAAGATCAACATCAGGAGAGACAGGGAGATACCATATCGCACAATCTGTTCACGGCAGCACTCGAAAGCATATTCAGTCGACTGACTTGGGACACCAGAAGCTTGAAGATAGACAGCGAATATCTCAGTTATCTTCGCTTCGCCGACGACGTAGTCATATGCGCTAATACACCACTTAAGCTACAACAAATGCTACATGAATTAGCTGATGAAAGTGAAAATCAGGGTCTGAAGATGAACAATATAAGACAAATGTGATGATGGAAAACGACACAACAATATATTACAACAACATTCAGACGAGAACGTTGAAAGCTACATCTACATGAGAAACATATACAGCACCAGAGAGAGAAACCAAGACAAAGAGATTCAAAGAAGAACCATATCCGGATAGGCAGCATTCACCAAGCACCGGGACATCTTCAAGGGTAACATTGAAACATGTTTGATGAGACAAGTCTACAACTCATGCGTATTTCCAGCAATGATGTATGGCGCGTAAGCATGAACACTCACCACCCAAGCCAAGAATAAGCTAGCAGCCGCACAAACAAAGATGGAAAGAAGAATGTTAAACATCACATACCAGGAAAGAAACAAATATAACATCTGGGTAAGAGAAAAGACAAAGTTCACAGGCGTGACGTGATTGAACAAGTCAGTAGACGCAAGTGGGCCTGGGCAGGGCACATAAGTAAGATACGAGATGACCGTTGGACGCTGCGTGTCACCACTTGGAAGCCCTACAAAGGAAAGGACCTAGAGGACGACCGGCGAGACGTTGGAGAAACGAACTAGACGACTACTGGAAGACCATCTGGCAGAGCATAGCGCAGGATATACACGTACGGAAGCAGCTGATGCCTTCGCCCAACCTCGGGATGGTTGCATAATGATGAGTGATTACGGTATACTATCAGTATGCACGCTATATGTTGGCTGCAAAACAAAATCAGTATTGGGTAAATCACACATAACCACTGTGTGAATGGCTGTGTCAGATACATTTACGGTTTACGTGGATGGGTTAATAATAATATATTTTCGTCACTATTAACAGCATATTTTTTGTAGAATCGTTATGGTAATTATTTTGCATACATAGCCAGGACATAACAAATGTTTTTTTTATTTGCAACATATACTACGTGTAAAATACGATATTACTTGGATCATACTTTACGTTCCATATTCTCAGTTGTCACCGTTTTAGTTACAAAAGTGAATAGAAATCCAAAACTAACCTACCAATACGTACCACGTGTCCACACAACAATAAAGCGGTGAATTTCAACAGTCCTGCGCATTGAAATAGTAACCAGTGATTGGATGATAACGCAAAGCTATTTGAAGGTAAGAGAATTATGGATACAAGGCATTTTTGTATAAAAACAAATCTAAAGCAATCCAGATGACATACAAAATTGGTTATGCACAGATAGTTTTGGACAATTTAACAATTGGACAATTGTACATTAATATGATATTGTATGACATTATTGATTTTAGTATGAATGTAATGTACAATCCAACTGTAAAGTTGCCACATAATAAAAATGTATCTTATATTATCTTATTATGTATTAAGAAGTATATAACATAATGGGGCAATTACATTAGGTCGTTATCTATTAAGTAGCATTTATAATAATAAATTACCACAGTGGTTTCACTTTTCTATTCACTGAAAATATTGCTATTTTGAAACATATTTTATTATTACCCCCTCCCGCACTGAAATATGTTAAACCCAAAAAAGAAAATAATGAAATACCTTTAACTTAAGCATAGTAACTTAATAAAATACTTTGTTGGTGACATTTTTCGAGCTTTTAAAACGATAGTTTCCTTATGTCAAAGGTCATATTTTTAATACAATACAACGATATGATATATGAAAATGATGTGACATATGAAAACTCGACCTGCTTAACGCGATAAAACGGTGAAATGTTAGGAAATGTCACTTTCGAAATATTAAACCTGTGACGAGTTTGCCGCGTCGAAACACGGGAATATTGTTATGTCAGTACAGGGTACCGCGCTATTGTCGCGCACATCACCTTGATAAAAAACATGACCTCTCTAACGCTATGAAACGATGAAATATATAGGAAATGCGTTCACTTGGTAAAGTAGTTCAAATGTGACGATTTTGTAGCGCCAAACGCAAGAAGGTTGAGAGGTTACTACGAGTTACAACGCTATCGTAAAGCATATATTATAAGGATAAACTATGAAAGTTGACACGTGACAACATAGGTGACAACAACATCACTTATTATTTTTTTAAATAATAGTGACCGTCCTTTAGCAAAAAAAGTACCTACGTTGCCATTAGGGGGCGACTTTTTAAATTTTCTGCCTGCACCTGAGTGACATTTGACATGCTTATGCGGTCATGCGCAACCATTGTTGCCAGCACTGTGTAGACGTCACGCATGACCCCATTCTCGGCAGAATGTTTACATCGCTTACACCCGAGCAGCGACACCCGACTGGACAATGCTGCCCGGAGAGGTGCGTGTGAAGCAGGGGTGGCACTCCACCGACCCACCCGCCGGGGCTGCCGTGCTGGTGCCCACAAGCAAAGGACTTTACCAGTCATTACAACTTGTCGCCTGACTACGTTGACTAAGTCGCCAGTTACTTCCCGGGGCGACAACAATTTACAAGTCCCATGTGAAAAATGGGACCTGCTTGTGGTCGTAAATACAAACATAAGATCAGTGGTACCAAAAACAACAGAACTGTCAGAAATACTGACACTAAACTGTGCTGATATAGCAACAATAACAGAGACATGGTGTAGGGACCACATACCAGACGAACCCATCTGTGTACCTGGGTACTTCCACATCAGAAAAGATCGTGCCGCAGACGTGGCGGAAGAGTCGTGTGCTTTGTAAACCAATACGGCTCCATTAAGAAGTCATCCACTACACATGCCCTCGTTGACATGTTACATCAGTGTTATACAAGCACAGATGCATCGAAGCAGTATGTCAGGATACTACTGCTTGACTTCTCTAAGGCATTTGATCTAATAAATCATAACATTCCTCTTCAAAAACTTGCAAGTTTCTGCCTCCCGAATATGTTAATGAAGTGGATCGCCAGTTTCCTTACCGAAAGAACCCAACAAGTTAAGCTGTGCAACACACAGTGCGACCCCTGCAAATGTGTTGATGACACGTGCATCGATTATACTGGGTCAGACTCCCAAGCGCCAAATCTCCAGGAAGCAGCCGATGCAGCGTATCTGTGGACAATCCAAAATGGCTTGAACATCAACAAACGTAAGACAAAAGAGCTTGTTATTGATTTCTCTAAAACAAGGACAAACTTCCCAACCATACGCATCGACAGAACAGACACTCAGCGAGTAACCGAGGCGAAGATACTTGGCATTACCATCACCAGCAACCTGACATGGGACGTACACGTTGATGAAATAACACGAAAAGCAGGCAAGAGGCTGTTTCTACTGCTACAACTCAAACGATCAGGTATTCCCGCTGAATACCTTCTGACGGTATATACAACGGTGGTCCGGCCTACTGTGGAATACGAATGTCCAGCATGGCCGACCTCATTCACATTGCGTCCCCAAACTGATATGGAGCGTGTACAAAGACGTGCTATGAACATCATATCCCCGAACCCTCCCTATATCGAAGCATTAGCGAATGCACAGCTGTCTTCTCTGAAAGAGAGACGTGCGCAGTTATGTGAACATTTCTTCACATAAATCGAACAGCCGCAGCACGACCTGCATAAACTACTACCAAAACCAAGGACTACAACACACAATACACGATGCCGTACTCGATACTCTTTACCCAGAGAAAAAAACCAACAGGACCAAGAACTGTTTCATTAACTGGTGTCTGTTCAACCAAAAGAACTCACAGTGACAATTAATAAAGTTTTGTGCATGCTGATATGGATATGCGTAAAATATTATAAAGCCTTCATTTATTTTTTAGATCAATTTATTTAAATGTTTTAAACTATATTTTTATAAGCTTAGTCAAATAATGACATAACATATGTTTTAATGTCTTAAATTATTTTAATTAGTTTCTTAGATACATATCGTATATTCTCTACATTATAATTTATATTTACGCTAATGTCTTAAATTATATATTATTTGAATCTATTTTAACAAATATACTTAGCATGTTTTATTTACCCATTTCAATCTCTACGATTGCCCAGAGAGAGTGAAAATAAAAAATAAACTCATAATAATTGTATAGTTCACCCCATTCCGCCAGGAGGCGTTATGTGACCTTTGCCATTAATATTACCCTGGCTCCTCCTTGCAGACGGGAGCATATAACCATTTCACCCTACGTTACTACTGAGTTATCATTGGTCCAAAGTGAGCGAACACATCTACTGGTTTAATGTGCTTTTGGTGAGGTTCGTACGCGTTATTGTCGTTCAAAGTTTGAGTACGTATGCATTGATACATTTATGTCATTTCCAGATGTTTTTCTTACGGACATTATCATCGATACATTCAATACAGTACAACGTAGGCTGTACTACGTGAACTATGTCTCTGAAAATATTGAAATGGCGAATGTGGATACAGGCAAGAAGACGCTAATCGTGCCCTCAAAATGTCCCGCGTTTGGTTTGGCTATGGATCCGAACGAAAGGTAACGTTGTACTCTTACACTACACTCGTATGTGATGCTTGCAAAACGTCGAATCGTCCACAATCGCGTGTCATGCTTTGCAAAGCAATCGTGTATGTAGGTGATGTCAGGCATCGACTAATGACCGTTTTAATGTTATGATGTTTACTTTTAGACTGCTGTTCTTCACAACACCCAACCAAGGTCTCTACAGATGTAACCTTGACGGAGGTGCCGTGACCAAAATACCGATACGTAATCACATGTGGTTGTCCTTAATCGCAGTCGTTCTTAACAAGAAGATGGTATGCTACGGAGCCATAAGTACGTTTCATAATATTGCTATTATTGATGTCGCGTATGTGTGGGTGGTTTTGTAACTAAACTAATTAAAGTAAAGTAACAACAGCTATCCCATAACCATTTGGGGGGAAATAAATTTATAAAATTTAAAATAAATTTTTATATTAAAAAAATACAAACACACACACACACACACACACACACACACACACACACACACACACACACACACACACACACACACAACACACACAACACACACACACAAACACACACCCCCTTAAAGTTTTTTGGTTTAAACAAAAGAAAACCCCTTCATTCGTTTGGAGAAAAAAACGACACCACCTTCATGATATGTTATGGATTTGGAGACAAAACGACACCACCTTCATGATATGTTATGAAATTGGAGACAAAACGACACAACCTTCATGATATGTTATGAAATTGGAGACAAAACGACACCACCTTCATGATATGTTATGGATTTGGAGACAAAACGATAGATCCCTTCATGATATGTTATGGATTTGGAGACAAAACGATAGATCTCCTTCATGATATGTTATGGATTTGGGGACAACACGATACCATCTTCATGACATGTTATGGATTTGGAGACAAAACGACACCACCTTCATGATATGATACGGATTTGGAGACAAAACGATAGATCTCCTTCATGATATGTTATGGATTTGGAGACAGAACGACACCACCTTCATGATATGTTATGGATTTGGAGTCAAAACGACACCACCTTCATGATATGTTAAGGATTTGTACACAAAACGACACCACCTTCACAATATGTTATGGATTTGGAGACAAAACGACATCTTCTTCATGATATGTTATGGATTGGCAGACAAAACAACACCTACTTCATGATATGTTATGGATTTGGAGACAAAACAACACGACCTTCATGATATGTTATGGACTACCTGTAGTCACAGCAATGCCAATATTTTAGCATTACCGACGCCAGAAACATTTCTTTTAGCATCTTCATAGTTATCGTTGTACATATGGTTATGATTATGTGCATTTAGACAACTTGTCAGATATAAGTGCTTATCGAAACCATAACGTACAGCAATGTAAAATGCAAATCCTGTAAAAGACACATACGGCCTAACATCGTGGTTATTATCTGCACTACGTAAATCGCTATGTGTCTATGATAGTGTGATAAACTCAATATGAAATCAGACATTTAAGATAAGAAACGTATAACACAAGATATTTATGACCTGATTTTGCTAGTATTCATCATTCGGAAGCTACAGTCGCGCGGAGTCACGCCATGTATCGTGACCCACTTGCAGGCCCTATACGTACATGGCATATAGGGCCTGTGGGCCTGTAAGTGGGTCACGATACATGGCGAGACTTCGCGCGACTGGATCTGATTGGGGACTGGACACAAGAATAACATTCTAACGATGGATGATAGTTGTAGCTTCAGACTAAGGAATACTAGGACAATTAGGCCATACATATCTTGTGTTATCTTAAATGTCCGATTTAATATTGAGTCTACTACACTATCATAGAATATAGCGATTTATGTAGTGCAGATAATATATACGAATTTAGGCCGTGTGTGTCTTACGGGATTAGCATTTTACATTGATGTAC
Organism: Ridgeia piscesae; assembly: GCA_025642075.2. Classification (NCBI taxonomy): domain Eukaryota; kingdom Metazoa; phylum Annelida; class Polychaeta; order Sabellida; family Siboglinidae; genus Ridgeia; species Ridgeia piscesae. Next base: position 38,122 of record JAODUO010001917.1, on the reverse strand, counting down.
GTTGTGGTTTATAATTTTTTTTTATAAGCACTTATATCTGAGATGTTGTCTAAATGCACATAATCATAACACTTGTAACACCCGTTTGCCCCAAACAGGTTGTACTGCGCGAAAAATGGCAAGCTTCATTATTAGTCAATATCGCCAAACACAAATACTTGCCGCTAATGCCATTGACCATTGACCATTAGTAACGCTATATTCGTAATACGCGTAGATTCACGTGTAGATATTTAAAACAATTAGTTTTGGAACAAATGGAGAGGTGTGTTGATTGAATGGTATTTGATGACGAATAAATCTGTTTGTCAACATCAGGTTTCAAGATAATGTATCGATTGTGTACATCGTAGCAGGCTTTACAGTTTCGCCTCCTTCATTTGTGAAGATTTCACATCGTGCAGACACGTTATGTTCCAGACGGATTAGTTGAAATACATAATACTTATGATAGTGTATATCTTTGCTTAAATCACGGACTTATATGCACTGGACTGCTGTCTCCGGGTTCAAGGCCGCTAGAGTAGCGCAGCAAGGTCAACCTAGCACAAGATGTATAAGTTACTTCCGGTTGTCTGCTGGTTGCCGGCAATTTAGCAGTTGACCGCAGGAAAACATCGTTTTAATAAGAGATTTGGATAAACTCTTACATGACACGTATGTTTAATAAAATCCTAGCAAATACATTGTTTGGAAAGTTGTTTTGAGTGAAGTATTGACGATTTTAAACGGCTAAAATGCGTTGCCGCGAAAAAATCATCGACCCAACTTGGCAACTACGTCTACGAAGTACTAGTCCGTGTTGCAATTTATCAGTAAATGAAACCGTGGCTGCTTCGGTGGTTGGGGCAAACCCAGACTAGGGAAGGAAACAATTCATCAGTTTTAATCAAAATGAATGACTTGGGATTTAGTTACAGCCACGAGATGGACTTTAGGGCCAGGGCCAACAGTATAAAAAGATGGTCCCGAGACAACCCTCCCCCCCCACACCCCATGATCGTTACGGAAAATATAGTAGGTAGCCCTGCTGTAGGCCCCCCTTTCAAAAAAAAATTACCACAAGGAAAATTTAAAAAAATTTTAAAAAAGAAAAAATTGCGCTAAATTTGTGTATCTCTTATAATGGTAAAATAAGCTCATTTTTTTTTATAAATATTCGAATAAGTGACTTTAAAATGGCATAACGTTGTAATTTATAGAACTATTAAAATATTGTTTGCAACATTTAAAAATACATTGAATGGAGTGATACATTTTCAATACTGATGTTTTTCATACTAATTAATCCAGTTAATTAGTTTAAAATTAGTTAAGTAGTGCACCAAGTTAACAGGCCGAAACATTCTAAAATTAAGACCAGCCGAGTCCATAAATATGAAGATATTTATACATAATATTATTATGCAGTGTGCATAACCACATTTATTACGAGAAAAAATATATTAACTAGTCATGTAATAATAAATTAGTTAATAGGTGATAATTGGATATAATATATATTAACTAGTCATGTAATAATAAATTAGTTAATAGGTGATAATTGGCATATAATATATATTAACTAGTCATGTAATAATAAATTAGTTAATAGGTAAAAATTAGCAGGCAACCTCAACAGACAGAAACTTTTTTTTTAAAATGCCACAATGTCCAAGAATATGTTTATATTATATAAACATGAAATTTGTAAAACCACCTTACTTTTTTGGTAAGAGATATAAATTAAAAATTATGTAATAAAAATCATTAATAATAAATTTAATAAATCAATATATAATTAGCAGCCGTACTTTGTATATACACATGAATAAACGGCCATAATGTCCATAATTATTAAGACATATCCACATTAATTACGGTAGTAAATATACATTAGCCAGAAATTTCATATTAACACCAACTTAATTAATAAGTTAAAATTGGCTAATGTTAGCATGCTAACTCGGCAAAGGGTTTGTTTTGATGAAAGCCAGCAGTAAATAATTATGAAATAAATATAATTTATGCAATGTTTAGAACCATATGAAACATTATGATCAACCATCAATAAATACATGTCATTAAATAATAACTTTATTAATAAATATTATCTAAATAACAAACTCAACAGATTAATGCATGACAAAAGAAGCACAGTTGTCATACTTCACTTGTTTATGGGTGACCGTGTTTTAAGGTTGGGCAAATACTGCAGGCTCAGAGAGACCAGTAATAAATGTTTACCATTTATAATATTCTGCATTTCAACATGAACTTTATGGAAAATAATGTTTATAAATGTTAAAAAGTGTTTCGTCACCGACTCCAACATCTCTTTGCCAAAACTGCTTTCTGGGTTACCCTCCATAGGGATAAAGTGCACGGTGAAGAAGCTGCTCACATTACTCCACCTCCCAAAACTTTTTTCAATATTCACAATATTCTGCAAGATCTACGCAGGAATGTTCATAATCCAGTGTGTTCCCGTTGACAGAAACCATCTAATTCCAGTGCTTTGTAATTAAGTTGTAAAGTGATGTCTGTATTATTCAATGTGTATTATGTGTTACATTCAGCGAGATAAATTGTGTAAAATTATTTAGTGTATGCAGATGATGCCTATGGTATATTGACGACTTTGTAGGCTATGTACCTTGAACTACTACCCTTTACAGTTAACTGACAATAGTTTTGTTCAGGCAATGCAATAATGCTGTGTTCTTGTCTATTAAAACTGCAGTGTATATGTCATGTTCACAGGGACTGTATCTTTAGACAGCGTAGATATGTTGTTTTGTCATCTTCAGCCAGATGAAGCTTGTAATCATGCATACACGTAATGTGTGTAACTTTCAGGTGCGAGATTTCTGAAATAAAACAATTCAAAGTGCATGAATAACTACAATAATTAATCAAACACATAGAATTATTGTATATCCATGCCAAGCATTTAAATACATATACTAGAAATAACAAATACACAATTCTTAGTAATGCTTACATTTCTAGAAGTAAAATGCATTATTATTAATTATAATTAGGAATAGTTGTAGTGATATTATATTCAAAATAATAAAACAGGATCAGAATAAATAAATTGCACATGAACAATCATCAAAATATAAATAACACAAATCAATAATAAATACAAGCGAATGGCAGTAAATATTGAAAACAGTTATCAATGCCTAACGGCTTGGGCCTAGGCCAAGCAAGGGCTGGTATAAACTGACAGCACAGAATGACAGATCGGTTAAATGATCGGCTGTTGTTAAACTGGCTTGAGATTAACAAAATTTTTATGAATATGTAAACATTACATATAATTCCAATCTATGAACTTACACCCATAACAAGACTAGTTAAAACTTCCCTCACTTGCCCCAAAAAAAAAGTTAGCCTTGCCTTCGGTATTGTTTACGCCATTACGCCGACACCCCGATGCATATTATACGTCATGTACGACGAAAATAGAATTAAATAAACCATTTAGAACTACACTGGAGATAGCCACAACATTTACCAAACTACAGTCATCGTTTAGGAAAATTATCACTATTATTGAATTAAACAGTTATATTCACCGCAAGAATCCTGTCGATGTTTGGCATCTCCATCGCAGTGGCTAGTAGACCGGAAGTGGGGAGTACATCTTGTGCGCTCGTGACCTTTGCAGCCAACTCCGCCGCTCGCGAAGCGCCGCGAGCGGCGGAGACAGCAGTCCAGTGCATATAAGTCCGTGCTTAAATGCTGCAACCCATATTTAAAATATAGTACGGACAGCACCAATACAACACTTTATAGGCAGGCAGGCATGATCATCACATCGAGTCTGAGACGAGAGTGACAGGTCAGATGCAAACACAGGAAGTGACAGCATTCGGTGTTTTGACAGTTTTACGCAGTGCATTTTCATAAGGCAATCAAACCAGTCAAAACATTACATACTCAATACATTATTATTAAGTTAATCATTATATTAGATTGCTTTGCGTATTACATCTTCAGTGGTGAGGGAAATTAGGTATCACTGCCGGATTTTAGCGTAGTGCTAGACGGTCAAACTAAAGTGCCACAAATACCCCGTCACTGTCATGCATGAAATAATCGATTGCCACATCTCTAAGACTCGTATCGCTGAAGCCACAGCGAGTAGTTTCATTTAGAAACTGGCCAATAGACAGCTGGCCAATCAGAGAGCTGATTTCTGGTCACGAGGTGACGCTTAGCCTTCACGAAAGCCACATTAACATTCAAATTTATGGAAAGTCTTTAACGAAAATGCTGTCAGTCTTTAGAATAGAAATCCAGCATTCCGGTTGTACCAAACATAGCGCCATCGGAGACAATTCACTAGGGTTATTCTTGAAGAGAAAGTGGGTAATGTTGTGGTGTCTGAAACAATCACACACTTTAAACGACGTTTGACTGGCGTCAAAACACATCCAGATAAACACAGTTAAACATTACTCATGACATTTAGACATCTTACATATGTTAGACCATATTATTTGGGAACGATTGCCGCAGGAATGTAATTTTCCAAAATAAAATCAGTGCCATAATATTTTGGCTCGTGTATCGTTATAAGCTCCAGCGAGAAGCGTCTCATTTTGGCATGGCGGTTCACATATTATCGTGCAGGTTTTCCCAGGAGTGGTTTAATTGTATACATGTTTTGAGAAATACACATATATATACTAAAACGAAATAGTTAAAAACCGTGTAGTTATAATTAAACTAATCATGGATTTCCTATGTCGTTCTTTCCATAAGCGAAATGAAAACCATCGATTAAGACAAATATATGCATTACCATGACATAATCAGGATTTATTATCAATCAGTGACATCGTCACTTTTAATAACCAACATTTCATTAATATTAGTTGATGGCAATGTTTTCACTTAAGTCACTTACAGCAACGAACGAAATGATTATTTTACATAATTTGATTCCTACTTTAACTATTACGTTTAATACAAATAACCCATTTAAACGTCGTATACGTGCTGTAAAGAGTTACACCTACTACTACTAATACTAATAACTATTATTGCTATACATATATTCCGAAAGTTGTCATCATTACAGGACTTCACCAGCTGCAATGTGTTGGCTATTTCGGTCGCAAACGAGGCGTGTACAACACACCTGGGAGAATTCTTGGATTAGACATTTCAAATGAAATTGCTTATTACGTGGAAAGAAATCCACCAAGGTAATCTATTGAACATTTATTTGGTTGCGTATTCTTAAACAAAATACCCATGATCAGATTAACAAACCAAGATAGTAATATATGTTTCGCGAAACATAAATGTTACGACATAACTTTCAAAAGTCTTTGTAATGCAAATTGCAATAAACGTTAGCGACTACATTTTGGGATTTTTGGGCGGGCGGGGTTGGGACGGGCGGGCAATTACATACATGATTATGCGACAAAACTGCGACACTTCCACGAAACAATAACAAGTCTTTCACGTGTGACTGTTTTCTCAGAGTTATGTCTCAAGAACTGAAGCCTGGAGGTATTCGGAAGACGATCTACACTGGGAACTTCGGAGGCCAACACGTAAATGACATCGCTGTGTCGCCAGGGCGCTGCTTCACGAAAGGTAGAGTAGACCCTGTCGTGGGTGACTACTCAATGACTCGCCTCCCGTAACTAGCCAGTGTCTCTGTCAAAAGGTAGAGTAGACCCTGTCGTGGGTGACTACTCAATGACTCGCCTCCCGTAACTAGCCAGTGTCTCTGTCAAAAGGTAGAGTAGACCCTGTCGTGGGTGACTACTCAATGACTCGCCTCCCGTAACTAGCCAGTGTCTCTGTCAAAAGGTAGAGTAGACCCTGTCGTGGGTGACTACTCAATGACTCGCCTCCCGTAACTAGCCAGTGTCTCTGTCAAAAGGTAGAGTAGACCCTGTCGTGGGTGACTACTCAATGACTCGCCTCCCGTAACTAGCCAGTGTCTCTGTCAAAAGGTAGAGTAGACCCTGTCTTGGGTGACTACTCAATGACTCGCCTCCCGTAACTAGCCAGTGTCTCTGTCAAAAGGTAGAGTAGACCCTGTCGTGGGTGACTACTCAATGACTCGCCTCCCGTAACTAGCCAGTGTCTCTGTCAAAAGGTAGAGTAGACCCTGTCTGGGTGACTACTCAATGACTCGCCTCCCGTAACTGCCAGTGTCTCTGTAAAAAGGTAGAGTAGACCCTGTCGTGGGTGACTACTCAATGACCCGCCCCCCGTAACTAGCCAGTGTCTCTGTAAAAAGGTAGAGTAGACCCTGTCTTGGTGACTACTCAATGATCGCCTCCCGTAACTAGCCAGTGTTTTGTCAAAAGGTAGAGTAGACCCTGTCTGGGTGACTACTCAATGACCCGCCTCCCGTAACTAGCCAGTGTCTCTGTAAAAAGGTAGAGTAGACCCTGTCTGGGTGACTACTCAATGACCGCCCCCCGTAACTAGCCAGTGTCTCTGTCAAAAGGTAGAGTAGACCCTGTCGGGGGTGACTACTCAATGATCGCCCCCCGTAACTAGCCAGTGTCTCTGTCAAAAGGTAGAGTAGCCCCTGTCTTGGGTGACTACTCAATGACCGCCTCCCGTAACTAGCCAGTGTCTCTGTCAAAGGTAGAGTAGACCCTGTCGTGGGTGACACTCAATGACCGCCCCCCGTAACTAGCCAGTGTCTCTGTCAAAGGTAGAGTAGACCTGTCTTGGGTGACTACTAATGACTCGCCTCCCGTAACTAGCCAGTGTCTCTGTAAAAAGGTAGAGTAGACCCTGTCGTGGTGACTACTCAATGACCCGCCTCCGTAACTAGCCAGTGTCTCTGTAAAAAGGTGATGACCCTGTTTGGGTGATACTCAATGACCCCTCCCGCTACCAGTGTCTCTGTAAAAAGGTAGAGTAGACCCTGTCTTGGGTGACTACTCAATGCCCGCCTCCCGTAACTGCCAGTGTCTCTGTCAAAGGTAGAGTAGACCCTGTCGTGGTGACTACTCAATGACCCGCCTCCGTAACTGCCAGTGTCTCTGTAAAAAGGTAGAGTAGACCCTGTCTTGGGTGATACTCAATGACCCGCCTCCCGTAACTGGGTTCTCTGTCAAAAGTAGAGTGACCCTGTCTGGGTGACTATTTGACCGCCTCCCGTACCTAGCCAGTGTCTCTGTCAAAAGGTAGGTAGACCCTGTCGTGGTGACTACTCAATGACCCGCCTCCGTAACTAGCCAGTGTCTCTGTCAAAAGGTAGAGTAGCCCCTGTCTTGGGTGACTACTCAATGACTCGCCTCCCGTAACTGGCCAGTGTCTCTGTCAAAAGGTAGAGTAGACCCTGTCGTGGGTGACTACTAATGATTCGCCTCCCGTAACTCGCCAGTGACTCTGTCAAAAGGTAGAGTAGACCATGTCTTGGGTGACTACTCAATGACCCGCCTCCCGTAACTGCCAGTGTCTCTGTCAAAAGGTAGAGTAGCCCCTGTCTGGGTGACTACTCAATGACCGCCCCCCGTAACTAGCCAGTGTCTCTGTAAAAAGGTAGAGTAGACCTGTCTTGGTGACTACTCAATGAGTCGCCTCCCGTAACTAGCCAGTGTCTCTGTCAAAGGTAGAGTAGACCCTGTCGTGGGTGACTACTCAATGACCCGCCTCCCGTAACTAGCCAGTGTCTCTGTCAAAAGGTAGAGTAGACACTGTCTTGGATGACTACTCAATGAGTCGCCTCCCGTAACTAGCCAGTGTCTCTGTCAAAAGGTAGAGTAGACCCTGTCGTGGGTGACTACTCAATGACTCGCCTCCCGTAACTAGCCAGTGTCTCTGTCAAAAGGTAGAGTAGACCCTGTCTTGTGTGACTACTCAATGACTCGCCTCGCGTAAACTAGCCAGTGTCTCTGTCAAAGTGTGTTGGCCAGAGTGTTCTCTGGTAGACATTCTTTCGTACCCGTATATTGCTATCAGATCTTAAATTAGCGGCATCATGCGTCGGCTCCATCTTATTAACATACACTAAATACACTAATAACAATATTATATTATATCTATTATAGCGATACAGCATTGTACATTCTATTTTTTTGGCAATGGTTTATATGATTTTGGAAAATAATTCCACGAGGTGATGGAAACAGCAACGTGTGAGCTGCTTGCGTTGCAGAAGCACTTCTATGTTGCATGTACAACGTTACGCCATGATAAAACACGCCTATTGCCTATCATTCTTCAAATGACTTGTTACATTTCCAAAATGCATTATGTTGTTTGGCAATCTTGATTGCTTTTAGTTAAATTGAAATTTTTATATTCATATTCTAGATATGTTTACTTTTAACAATTACTCAACAGGTGTCCATAGTCATCATGTTTTGTGTATAATGATGTGTTCTTCAAACGTGTAATCAGAATGCCTACTTTTATAAGATCAATATGTACTTGACATATGTAGCGTAACTTGTATCATGTCCGTGTCGTCTACAGCTGGTAACTGTACATTTGGTTAACTTTGCGTGTCCAGACATGTCTTAGACATTAAGATAGCCGCACATTTGCACTCCCACATAACAATCTATACCGTTAACGTGAACTGACTTGTCCGAACATAACTGTTACGCTAACGTTAACTGGAGCTACGTTTATTGACGTACCAAGTCAGCGTTATTCTATTTGTTTTACTTTGTTTTACTTACCACAACTCATCAAATAGTCATTGTAGAAACAGAACGTACCCAGCAGCATGGAGACGGCAAACGTTGTTCGCTGTAGTTCCTATTTATCAGCAGTTCTTTTGGTGACCACGCAATGCCGCTCGAAACGCCCCAATGTCGATTTTATCCTCATTTTACCAATAATATTGCGAATATTTTTTTTTTGCCATTGATGATGTTAAATTCAGTATCAGTCTTGTCACATAATTCGGGTTACCCGTATCCGATATGGATTTTAGCATTTTGATAAGGATTTTAGCTAAATATATGAATAAATAATTGTTAACCACTTTATGTCTTTGTATGCGTCACGAAGCTATTCAGTATAATGGAATAATCGTTTATTATTAGTGACTAAGTAAATATATTCGAAACGAACGAGCTAAACCACCGATTAATTTATTTTAGCATGCAGAAGGTGACACACTGGTAAATTCTAGTTCTGAAAACTGCGGCAGGTGGCTCAACGGGTGGGAATGGTGCAATCTGATAGGCTAGCGCAGACTGATACAGATTCTTATAGAATCTTAGATCAAAAATACAGATTACCATCCCCAAAATATGGCAGGTCTGCAGTGTGCTTGCTGTTAGACCGATACATATAAACACGATGTACGTTTCCTCCAGTTGTCAAGGTAAACGTTTCTATACATGACGCTGGACACGTAACTAAACCGCCATACCATATTTGTTATTTATATCTTCGTTGAACTAGGTATAGATATATATTTTATGTGATATAAACCTAAGCGTATATTTCCACTACGTATTCCATGTGTCTGATGGACGCAGACAAACACACACACGCACGCACGCACGCACGCACGCACATATATATATATATATATATATATATATATATATATATATATATATATATATATATATATATATAAAATAAAATAAAAATAAAACACACATATACACACACAAACAAACACACACACACACACACACACACACACACACACACACACAGCACTGCTTGTATATGTCACTGCTCAAACATTGACAACTTCAATAGGAAGAGTAATTTTGGCCATTTGTGGTACTTTACGGACAATATTTGCCATTTTACGATTAAACAAGGCTGCTAAACCTTCATGTCTTCAAATCAGTGAATATAAGGTGATGTTCTCGTTAGACTGATTTAATCATTGATGATGTGAGATACAAAATAAACGATTTGTGTCAATTGTACACGTTTCTAGACCGTTGCCATTGGTTGTCGTACACGTCACATAACAATGCTTATACATATACAATGAAGTGTGATTTTAGGGTATTGCGTGAAGGCATAATCCACGGTTGTAGCATTGGAACAATAAGGCTTGTTAAGTGTCACTAACGTATTAAGGCTTGTTAAGTGTCACGAACGTAGTAGGGCTTGTTAAGTGTCACTAACGTAGTAGGGCTGTTAATGTCACTAACGTAGTAAGGCTTGTTAAGTGTCACTAACGTAGTAGGGTTGTTAAGTGTCACTAACGTAGTAGGGCTTGTTAAGTGTCACTAGAGCAACCACCAGACTGAGGCACCAATTGTGACACCTGCAAGAAACACTCCGCACCGTACGTTAGATTGACCAACATAATTATTGTTCTAATATACATACTGCGATATCTCACTCTTTCGTGGTTATTAATACATTTGTATATTACATGTGTATATTCTTTGTATATTAAATGTCCTGACAAATGATGGTGATCATCCTTATACACATTTAAACACGTGACGAGTGAGTGCAAGGCACCTGTCTAAAGAGATGTATGATTTCTGTTTGATTTAACAGGCTATACTGGCCTTAGGGCGTGCTTGTCAAGTCCTTGCAAACACATGAGTCTTTGTAAAGATACCGACACTGGTTACAAATGCAGTTGGACCAAACCAAGATTTCAATATAAAAAATGGTTTAGTGATGGTGAGTATTATATATATATATATATATATATATATATATAAATCCATTTAGAGAAAGAGACATATCAAAGCCCCCATAGTTTTAGTTAACTCGCAATATAGATTTATAGCTCAGATTTAGTCCACTTGAGAGTCACATTTGTTCAGTAACAAGGACATTGTCTTACTTGTGAATGTTTTCGTTGGTTTAGACTCATATCGCGTTCTTGACCATATTCAGCTTGGTTGTCCAAACCGTAACTTTGGGTAACTCTGATAATTTGCATCTCTGATAACTTGCATAAATATATAATAACCACAGGTCATATCTAAGCAAAATACTGTTGAATCACTTGTTTCAGAATTATGTATCATACGTTTTGATATATATATATATATATATATATATATATATATATATATATATATATGCGTAAAATACATAACATAGTTTTACACAATAAACTACAAGTGTAAGGTTTAAGCTAAGTGCAGTTAACGCCTTTATAATAATTGTACAGTTATCATCCGGGTAATCAGGATCAACAAAACCATCTTCGACATCATCATGATGATAATAATGATGATATAATATACATATATTTATACATACATATAAGCATCAAAATAAAAAAAATTTTACATTATATATATATATATATGTACATATCAGGTTTTACATTTTTTTTTCATAATATATACATAATATATATAGATATATAAATATTATATATATATATATATATATATATAATAATATATATAATATATAAAATATATATATATTATTATTATATTTATTATAAAATATTATAATTTATATAAATAATATATATATATATATATATATAATATATATAAAATTTTATATATATATTATATATTTTATATATTATATATAAAAAATAATATATATAATATATATATATATATATATAATATATATATTATATATATATATGTTTATAATAATTTTTTACATCTTAAAATTTATATTATAATATTATTAATTGGTTATAATATTCCCCAGTTTGGAAATTGGTACCGAAGCAAAGTTATCGATCCGATGTTGAGAATTTATTTCGGGGGGGAACTTACCCAAAGGGTTTTAACCCTGGGAAAATTGGTGAACTACGGGCCAACAGTTGTTTTTCCCAGTTAAGGCGTTATCTAACTCACACATACACTAATAGTCATACGTACACATATGCACCTGTAAAGGTGAAAACACATTCGACAACTCCAATGCAAGCCTTCTACCGATTCAACTATACCACGGTGGCCTCAATTCTGTTTACGATAAAACTCTGTGTATCGCTTCTTACGATGTGTATTTTGGGTAAATTAAATGCAATCCTTCTATCGATTCATATATATCACGATGGCCTCAATTCTGTTTCCGATAAAACTCTATGTATCGCTTCTAACGATTTATATTTTGTACTTTCATTGGGGAAGCCATTGAATTGCACACGTTAACCTAGTTCATGTTTTATATTGTTCAATGTGTTATTCTGACAGTCTCCATAACCATTGGCACGTTCACTGATAGTGCTACACACCTCTGGGAAAAATGGAGATGTGGACAATGGAGTAATGGAGTAGGCGGAGGGAATACAGTTCTCTTCACTTGTGAACGAAATGCCAGAGGTTCTACGTTGAATCTCGTACTGACGAATAAACAGATCAAAGAACTCAATGTCTGCGAGGTCGCTGTTTACGGACAAAGTATGCTAATATTCATACGGATACGTTACATTTAATTCTGAGGAACGTCTGTTGTATGTACTGCTATAAAAGACAGTCATTTAGGGAAAACATAATAACTGATTAAAACAGCTCACACGCAGCAGTTTATGAAAGCAGAGGTATGCTCACAAGCTGGGAAGCATTTAGACAATCTACGTGTGCAGGTATAATCATGGAGTTTACATGCTCTCATTGGTGTGCTTGTTATAAAGAATTAGGCAGGCAATGAAATAGTCTACATGTGCATGTATAATCATATTTTCATTCGTTCTCTCATTGATTTATTTGTTATAAAGTATTAGGCAGGCAATGAGATATTTTACATGTGCGTGTATAATCATATTTTCATTCTTTCTCTCATTGATGTGTTTGTTATAAAGAATTAGGCAGGCAATGAAATAGTCTACATGTGCGTGTATAATCATATTTTCATTCTTTCTCTCATTGATGTGTTTGTTATAAAGAATTAGGCAGGCAATGAAATAGTCTACATGTGCATGTATAATCATATTTTCATTCGTTCTCTCATTGATGTGTTTGTTATGATGTAGTTGCGAGAAACCTGGCGAAAACTGGAATTGCCGCAGCGTCTTCAAATGATAGAAACACCAAAGCCCAATGGGCCATAGACGGGAATGCGGCCAATAGTTTTTCTCAAAACAGCTGCTCCCTCACGAACAGAGAATTTGACCCATTTTGGAAAGTGACGTTCAAGCAGATAATTCATGTGTACGAAATAGCCATAGCAAATAATATTAAGTGTTGTGGTAAGTCAGAAAAAGCCAAGTTATGTTTCCCTCATCATGTTCCAACTCTCACAATCTTACGAAAAACACATAGAACTAACTCGAGAGAACTTGCACGAGAATTACTGATAATGTACACAATGTTACAATGTTTATTCAGTGGGTAGTCATGTCTGACTACATATTCCGTCAGAAGTTTGAAGAGTTCTTCCAATTCTTCTCTCATCGGCTTTAACATTATGCATCGGTTGTTTGTCGTAGACTTCGCACATTTCTGAACCAGCGCGGTCAGACAAGGATGATTTTTCAATTATTGTTTTGTTTCTACATGACGTAAATTAAGTTATTTGGTACAATCAATTATATTTATGTAAATTCATACGATTTGTCAATCAAAAGTACACAAGTGACAGTTTCAGGATACATATTAATTTTAGAATAAGGTACATTGATGTACTATCAGTCTTAGGTGTGATCAGCTATACCATTATGTAGGTATAACGATATAGAATAACATGGACTATTACTATGATTTCTGTGATGTGTTATTCTGTTGAAAATAACTGCATTTCTTAACAAATAAAGTAATGAAGCATGTCGAAATTACCGAGTCAAATCAGTCTTCATTATATATACCAAATGTTGTGACACTATAAAAAGAGTTGTATATGTTGCCAACATTGTAGGTGAGCTACGTAAATGGATTGGGTAAACATACGTGTGGATCTTTCTCTCCGGATTCGTGACATTTGCTTAACGTGTTGACCATTGTCTCCGAATTTGTGACATTTGCTTAACGTGTTGATCATTGTCCCCGGATTTGTGACATTTGCTTAATGTGTTGATCATTGTCTCCGGATTTGTGACATTTGCTTATCGTGTTGTTCATTGTCTCCGAATGTATGACATTTTCTGAACGTGTCATATTGTTGATCATTGTCTACGGATTCGTGACATTTGCTTAATGTGACATATTGTTGATTATTGTCTCCGGATTCGTGACATTTGCTTAACGTGTCATATTGTTGATCATTGTCTCCGGATTCGTGACATTTGCCTAACGTGTCATATTGTTGATCATTGTCTCCGGATTTGTGACATTTGCTTATCGTGTTGTTCATTGTCTCCGAATGTATGACATTTTCTGAACGTGTCATATTGTTGATCATTGTCTACGGATTCGTGACATTTGCTTAACGTGACATAGTGTTGACCGTTGTCTCCAAATTCGTGACATTTGCTTAACGTGTCACATTGTTGATCATTGTCTCCGGATTCGTGACATTTGCTTAACGTGTCATATTGTTGATATTTGTACCCGGATTCGTGACATTTGCTTAACGTGTCATATTGTTGATCATTGTCTCCGGATTCGTGATATTTGCTTAACGTGTCATATTGTTGATCATTGTCTCCGGATTCGTGACATTTGCTTAACGTGTCATATTGTTGGTCTTTGTGTCTCCGGATTCGTGACATTTGCTTAACGTGTTATATTGTTGGAGTCATTTGCTTCGTGTTTTTTGTCCGGATTTGTGACATTTGCTTACGTGTTGATCATTGTCTCCGGATGTATGACATTTTCTTAACGTGTCATATTGTTGATCAGTGTCTCCGGATTCGTGACATTTGCTTAACGTGTCGTATTGTTGATAATTATCCCCGGATTCGTGACATTTGCTTAACGTGTCATATTGTTGATCATTGTCTCGGATTCGGACATTTGCTTAACGTGTCATATTGTTGATCATTGTTCGGATTCGTGATTTCTTACGTGTAATTGTTGATCATTGTCTCCGGATTCGTGACATTTGCTTAACGTGTCATATTGTTGATCATTGTCTCCGGATTCGTGACATTTGCTTAACGTGTCATATTGTTGATCATTGTCTCCGGATTCGTGACATTTGCTTAACGTGTCATATTGTTGATCATTGTCTCCGGATTCGTGACATTTGCTTAACGTGTCATATTGTTGATCATTGTCTCCGGATTCGTGACATTTGCTTAACGTGTCATATTGTTGATCATTGTCTCCGGATTCGTGACATTTGCTTAACGTGTCATATTGTTGATCATTGTCTCCGGATTCGTGACATTTGCTTAACGTGTCATATTGTTGATCATTGTCTCCGGATTCGTGATATTTGCTTAACGTGTCATATTGTTGATCATTGTCTCCGGATTCGTGACATTTGCTTAACGTGTCATATTGTTGGTCTTTGTGTCTCCGGATTCGTGACATTTGCTTAACGTGTTTATCATTGTCTCCGGATTTGTGACATTTGCTTAACGTGTTGATCATTGTCTCCGGATTTGTGACATTTGCTTATCGTGTTGATCATTGTCTCCGGATGTATGACATTTTCTTAACGTGTCATATTGTTGATCAGTGTCTCCGGATTCGTGACATTTGCTTAACGTGTCGTATTGTTGATAATTATCCCCGGATTCGTGACATTTGCTTAACGTGTCATATTGTTGATCATTGTCTCCGGATTCGTGACATTTGCTTAACGTGTCATATTGTTGATCATTGTCTCCGGATTCGTGACATTTGCTTAACGTGTCATATTGTTGATCATTGTCTCCGGATTCGTGACATTTGCTTAACGTGTCATATTGTTGATCATTGTCTCCGGATTCGTGACATTTGCTTAACGTGTCATATTGTTGATCATTGTCTCCGGATTCGTGACATTTGCTTAACGTGTCATATTGTTGATCATTGTCTCCGGATTCGTGACATTTGCTTAACGTGTCATATTGTTGATCATTGTCTCCGGATTCGTGACATTTGCTTAACGTGTCATATTGTTGATCATTGTCTCCGGATTCGTGACATTTGCTTAACGTGTCATATTGTTGATCATTGTCTCCGGATTCGTGACATTTGCTTAACGTGTCATATTGTTGATCATTGTCTCCGGATTCGTGATATTTGCTTAACGTGTCATATTGTTGATCATTGTCTCCGGATTCGTGACATTTGCTTAACGTGTCATATTGTTGATCATTTTATCCGGATTCGTGACATTTGCTTAACGTGTCATTGTGTTGATCATTGTCTCCGGATTCGTGATATTTGCTTAATGCGTCATATTGTTGATCATTGTTTCTGGATTCGTGACATTTGCTTAACGTATCATATTGTTGATTTTTGTGTCTCCGGATTCGTGACATTTGCTTAACGTGTCATATGTTAATTTTAATGTACGTATAACAGATTGGTGGACTACCTCTTCCTTCATCATCAAAGTTATCGAAAACTCTAAACATACCGAGAAGTGCGGGACATCCGGGATTCGAGGTCGAGTAATGGAATCAGGAGAAATTCAGTCATTCTCCTGTCGTCCTGGTGCCTTTGGGACGGCTGTGAAAATCGAAAAAACCGGCATACGTTTCACATATCTCACACTTTGTGAAGTGTGGGTCTATGCAACAGGTATGAGTGAATTGAAACATGCATTACACTTAATGCTAGCTGCTGCCTATTTATGTGTATTTGTGTCTTCCTTCTCCATTATTAAAACATACCCGATTAATTCCGTATGAACGAAACCAATATGTGTTGGCCTCATCTCCCCAATTGCTGTATAAATTCTCTTGATGACAGCCTTTGTTAAGATAAGCAAACTTTCAAAATATGAGCTCATGTCATTTATTCAATAAATAACTTGCAATAGCCAAATGCACTATCTCATAAATTAATTGTGTATCTTTAATATATTAGATTTATGAAAGGATGACTCATCATCACTTTCAACCACTCACCAAACTAATTCAAACTGGGTGTTTCCCTCGGGATAGTAATGGGGACCAATTATCCTCCGTCCAGCGTCATACGGCGTCGGAAACGAATGGTCACGGATCCGGACAGTCGGCCAGCAGTGCGTCGTTGTGTGACACGGGGCGACCCGCCAATTAGCCCGTGGAGAAGTTACGCCGCCGCAAGGCAGACCGTAGGATCAAGTTGCCTCCGTCGATGAAGAAAGCCCAACTCGTCCGGATGTAAATTGACAATTGTACTAGCGGCGACACTGTCGGACAACTGGACTTCCGGCGACGATGAGTTTTCAGATCACTCCGCAGACAACTGGCCTTTCGACGACGGCTAGTTTTCGGCACACTCTGCAGACAACTAGCCTTCCGACGACGGCTGGTTTTCATCACACTCCGCGGACAACTGGCCTTCCGACGACGGCGCGTTTTCAGCCCATTCCGCGGACAACTGGCCTTTCGACGACGGCTGGGTTTCAGCACACTCCGCGGACAACTGACTTTTCGACGACGGCAGGTTTTCAGCCCATTCCGCGGACAACTGGCCTTTCGACGACGGCTGGTTTTGAGCCCACTCTGCGGACAACTGTCCTTCCGACGACGACGAGTTTTCAGCACACTCCGCGGACAACTGGCCTTTCGACGACGGCTGGGTTTCAGCACACTCCGCGGACAACTGGCTTTTCGACGACGGCAGGTTTTTAGCCCATTCCGCGGACAACTGGCCTTTCGACGACGGGTGGTTTTCAGCCCACTCTGCGGACAACTGGCCTTCCGACGACGACGAGTTTTCAGCACACTCCGCGGACAACTGGCCTTCCGACGACGGCTGGTTTTCAGCACACTCCGCGGACAACTGGCCTTTCGACGACGGCTGGTTTTCAGCACACTCCGCGGACAACTGGCTTTTCGACTACGGCAGGTTTTCAGCCCACTCCGCGGACAACTGGCCTTCCGACGACGACGCGTTTTCAGCCCACTCCGCGGACAACTGGCCTTTCGACGACGGCTGGTTTTCAGCCCACACTGCGGACAACTGGCCTTTCGACGACAGCGGGTTTCAGCCCACTCCGCGGACAACTGGCCTTCCGACGACGACGAGTTTTCCGCCTCTACCGATAATGGACACGTTCCCTGCGTGACCGACCCGATACAACCTGACGTCAGCTATGGAAGAACCTGCTGGAAGTCAAGACCGAGAGCAGCCATCCTTGACGGGTGAGCCCACTTGGTGTCGTTGAAGGTACACACTCTGATCAGCTGATTC
>JAODUO010001917.1:0-15000 GCA_025642075.2 Ridgeia piscesae | reverse complement strand
ATAAGTACGTCCACCATTGGCTGCCAATAAGTACGTCCACCATTGGCTGCCAATAAGTACGTCCACCATTGGCTGCCAATAAGTACGTCCACCATTGGCTGCCAATAAGTACGTCCACCATTGGCTGCCAATAAGTACGTCCACCTTTGGCTGCCAATAAGTACGTCCACCTTTGGCTGCCAATAAGTACGTCCACCTTTGGCTGCCAATAAGTACGTCCACTATTGGCTGCCAATAATACGTCCACCATTGGCTGCCAATACGTACGTCTCTGCAGTAGTTGGCCAATAGGGTGTGCTGTGTGCCTCACTGCCCTTATACATCATTGAGGTAGCTAATGTATCATGCGTAAATGTAGCACGTAACACTGTTATACCATATTATATAGTGTCACAAATATCATATTTATAATATAACAAGGAATGGAATTATACTATATTATATTGTATCATATGTTTCGTACGTAAATGTGATACGAAATGAAATTATATCGTATTGTATCACTTGTGTCATATTTATATATAATACGGAAACAATGTAAACTCAATATACCAGCTGAAACATAAAAGTTATAATTTGTTTCTATACACGTTTTAATGTTACAGGAACTTTCCCACTGCTTGGGACATTTTATTAAATACTTACTTCTCTGTAATTATTGCAAAATCCATCATGCCAAAAAACACTTGTACACTTGATTATCGAGACGACGCTAGGTGGCAGCACGTCGTAGCGTCCTGTTTGTGTGAGAGTTGCACGTTACTAATGATACCCGTAGCAACGGTTGCTACCTTCCACAGTCCTAAAGTGGACTCCGTTCTATTTATAAAAGAGTCAGTGCTTGTCTCATAGTTACGCAATATTTCCTATTTTACGTGGATTCTTTGGGATACGATAGGGATTATTTCGTATCCAAATTATAATAAAAACGGATTTGTTGAGATGGTTAAACTGTTTGTAATGTTCACAATACTGCCATTGTAATTATTTCATGTATTCATGTGTTTTTTCTTCATTATAATTATGTTATTTTAATCACTAATAACCATGTCATATACGAATAACATAGATAGATGAAACCCAAATTAGAAACTTCGCGGACGCGTCGTTATTCGGGACACGAAAGTTGTTTCTAGTACAATAATATCAGTGTCTTTAGTGATTAGTAATACATAATTATCATGAAATGGAGGCACAGTATTATACGTTACATGAAAAAGCTATATTATTAACAAATCGCGAGCGCCACAAAGAGGTTTGTATTCTCAGAAAAAGTCGTTATATTTTGGATACGACACAATTTCTTTCGGGTTCAAAAGAACCCCTTTAAGGGACAGGTGGCCTTTAAGGCAACCTAGCCCGTAGTGACAGGTTGATGTATACAGTACTCGGTTTAAACTAACTGCGTTTGAATCCTTGCTAAAGTATGATGGCCGAACCCCATCACTGATGCGGTGGTTCGCTAAGCGACGGGCGATGACATAAACCTTATCAGGATGTCGTGGACGATGTGACGTATAGTCCTATAGAAAACAAGATTGTAATACTATTTTTAAGACAACAGCATGTCTACATTTTTGTCTTGTCCTGATACATATCAGTGTCGCTATCACTGTCTCTGTCTCTTCCCCAGTATCTGCCTCTATGTCGTCTGTCTGTCTCTACCTCCGTCTCCATGCATGGCACTGTCTCTCTGCATGTCTCTCTGTCTCTTTTTCATTCTCTCTCTCGCATTCTACACGAACATGTGTTTGCGCACTGTTGTTTATAAATACATCTACTTAATGTTTGCTTTACTTGTATATCAATTTTAGTTAACAAATAATGCACAACTTACGTACGCATTTATTTATATATTTACTTTTATTATTATTATTTTTATATTTAAGTTACGTCTTATATCGTAACATATATTTACATTTTAATGTATAGATAACTATTTGGAGACGTAGATTTCTTGTACCAGCATCACAATGCTCGTTGTTTTAAGTACGGTCCAATAGATGACTCCACGTTTTGTTATCTTCCTCATTCGTACTATCATCATCCCCCTATCTCCTTCTTGCATTCTTCTTCCCATCTACCGTCACTTATCGCTCTCTCCTTGCCGTCCACACTGTCTACTTCCTGTGTTCACCACTCTACATAATATGGTGGCTCTTTTCCCCAAACTCCGCTGTTCTTTCGTCACTGTTCCTGTCCCCCCTGACGGACGGACGGACGGACGGACGGACGGACGGACGGACGGACGGACGGACGGACGGACGGACGGACGGACGGACGGACGGACGGACGGACGGACGGACGGACGGACGGACGGACGGACGGACGGACGGACGGACGGACGGACGGACGGACGGACGGACGGACGGACGGACGGACGGACGGACGGACGGACGGACGGACGGACGGACGGACGGACGGACGGACGGACGGACAGTAGTAATAGTAGAGTAGTATGACTTTAAATTACTATTATGGGACTGAGCAGAATATTCAGGATATCTCCGTTGTTAGGTTACCTCGTCTCTCCCTGTAACACCCGCTACTGGTCTCGTATTGTCTCATATCATGACTTCGTAAGAGCGGAGAGGGGTAAGTCGGATTTCCCACTGATGGTGACACATGTGATATGGAATGACGGGGAAGCAGTTTCTTTTGGCGAGTGTTTGCTGCGTTAGACATTTTACCTCTCTTCAGGGTCTCCGCAAACAATCGACTTATATCCTTTGACGTGTTTCTAAAGGTAATACGAGGGTATCAACCTCTCTGCAAACTGTTTCCCTCGTTTCCGACGCGTATGACAATAAACGGTATCGGTTATGTAATAAAACATGTTAGCTTATTAACTAGGGTCGTAGTTTTTTGAACAGTAAAACCAGAGCTATTAAATAGGATCTGGGGCATTCGCTCGGTGGAACCAAGTGCACACATATCTCGTTCCAACACATCGTTTAGTACGGAATATGTTTTAATTTTTTATCCCATCCATGTCAGTGTTGAAGAGACCCAGCTCGTATGTATTAGCTCTGGTAACACACGAGTAACGTATTGCAAACTATCGGGGGTTTGGCCACATTTTTAGACACAGTAGGATCTACTAAAGTGTCACTTGTTGGATGTCTCTATTGGATTACAATTTTGGTAATTAATTACTTGTATAAGCACGTAACAGGTGATAACAGCTGTACAAGCTTCGGGTTGAGGAAGATGGCCTATTTTATAAAAATGTACGTCTCCACGCGGCGTTGTTGCTAATTGTATCAAGTGTAGTACAGAGTGATCTATGTATATGACTGTGTATTTTGTATTAAAGTATGTTGTGTGACTGTTCAAATTGATGTAGTAACTGACATACACAATTGCAAACCAAACTATTGAACAACGACTTAACTTTCACGTGATTGTGGACGGTTTGTAATATACGCCGCGAGGAATATAGATCAACATGTATCATTTATGAAGCAGACATCTGATACAATTTGCCCATTCAAGCCACAGATCACTCTGGGTCTGTTAGGATCGCAGCCGAAAATAGCTCGGTTATAAGCCACGGAGGCAGTGATGCGTGTCAGACTGGGTGAACACTTCGGCGACGGTACCGCACTTGCGCAAAGTGGGTGTGGGAGTTTCCGGTTGTAGCAGCGGCGTTGACTGCATCGTCACCGTGAGTTCATGATATGGTAACGTTTGGTCGCCTTGCCCGTAATCGCTAACCGACCCAGGCACTTATCTAGATTTCGGACCTCAATGTTGCTGGTATAAGTATAGATTTGCCTACATTGGATAATTGACACTAACTCTAATTCCCACCCTAATCAGACAGCATTCCTGGGAATATTTATTTGTTATAGATATTGCGATTTGAGAAGCTACTGGAGCTCCCTTCGGTTTCAGCCGCAAGCGAACAGCCATCAGTTGCTACGCCTAGCACATGAGCCACACACAGTTCGGTCGGCAGCACCGTTTCTCGACCGCACCGTTTCTCGACCTCAAACGTCCGCTAAGACGCGTTGTTTAGAAGATTGAGAGGAGATCAGATTGAGGTGTTTAAAATATTGAATGGATATGAAAATATTGACAGAAATATTTTTTTCACAGTCAAGGAAGAGAGAAGGACTAGAGGACATGGAGTTACATTAGCAAAGAAGCAGTGTAGACTAGATATTAGAAAATTTTCATTTTCACAAAGAACAGTAAACGAATGGAACAGATTATCAGCTGATTGTGTAGGTGCTAGTAGTGTTAATATATTTAAAAATAAAATCGACATATACGTAAGACGGGCGGGGTATACTTAGATAGATAGGTTGGACTCTCGATAAGCCAAAAATGGCTTCCTAGTCCACATGCCATCTACAGTTGAATGTCTAGGTGGCAATCTTGTTAAATCTAGAAGACATAAGATATTGATTGATTGAATTAAAAAAAACAAGTATCAAATGTTGCCAAAGATACAACTATAATAGCAACATTCATATGGGTCCGAGTTCTTCACAAGTGCCCTACCAACCATAATCACGTCTTTGTTTGTAAGTATGTCTTGAGTAAACTCCATGTGATATATTTAACTGGAAGGTATTGACGAGACAGAGAAATGAACGTGTGTGCCATTTTATGTCAGGTTATCAATCACAAATGGATCATACTTTAATACAACAAACAGCCATCTTTTTAGAGCAATACATATTAATCAGAATTCTGTGATTTACTTCGTAAAAGGTTTACGGAGAACAACCAGAACAGTAAATCCTTCTACAATAATTTGATTTTATTCAGTAATTAGCCAATATTAGCAACCAATCGTAGGAAACGTGGATATAGTTTCATAGTATTTCATTTGTCCCGCATATTGAGAATACTTGTAAACCACAGGTAAGAGAGATCAACGATTTGCTAAAACAACTGGTAGTATAAATATAAATGAATCAATAATGAATGAATAAATCACATTGTGTGTGTGTATATATGTGAATGTATGCGTGTATATTCAAGAATTTACTGCTAAATAGTAATATTTCACTACCTGCAGTTAGTAACATAATTATATGTGTAGAGAGTGTGTGTGTGTGTGTGTGTGTGTGTGTGTGTGTGTGTGTGTGTGTGTGTGTGTGTGTGTGTGTGTGTGTGTGTGAGTGTATGTGTGTGAGTGTGTGTGTGTGTGGTGCGTGTGTAGAGTGTGTGTGTGTGTGTGTCTGTGTGTGAGTGTATGTGTGTGTGTGTGTGGTGCGTGTTTGGTATGTTTGTGGTGTGTGTCGTGTATGGTGTGGTGTGGTATGGTGTGTTTGTGTATGTGTGTGTATGTGTATATATATATATATATATATGTGTGTGTGCGTGTGTATGGCGTGCGTGTGTATGTGATGTGTATGGCGTGCGTGTGTATGTGGTGTGTATAGTGTGTAGTGTGTGATGAGTGTGAATGTGTGTGGCGTGCGTGTGTGTGTGTGGTGTGTGGCATGCGTGTATGCATTTCTGTGGTGTGTGTGGTATGTATGTGTGTGTATGTATGTGTGTTTGTATGTATGGATGCATGTGTGTGTGAATATGTGATTGTGTGGTTTATTGTGTATGTGCATATTTCTTGTGTGTGTGGGTGGGTAGGTGTATATGTGTGTGTATATATGTGTGTGTGTGGTGGTGGTGGGTGGGTGGGTGTGTGTGTATGTGTGTGTGTGTCTGGGTGGGTGGGTGTATGTGTGGTGCGTGTGTGTATGTATGTGTGTATAAGTGTATGCATGTGTGTGTGGGTGGGTGTGTATGTGAATGTGCATATGTTTGTACGGGTGTGCGGTTGGGTGTATGTGTGTGGGTGCGTATGGGTGTGTGTGTGTGTGTTTGTGAATGTGTGTGTGTGTGTTTGTGGTGCGTGTGTGGTGCGTGTTTGGTATGTTTGTGGTGTGTGTCGTGTGTCGTGTAGTGTGGTGTGGTGTGGTATGGCGTGTTTGTGTACGTGTGTGTATATATATATATATATATTTATTTATGTGTGCGTGTGTATGGCGTGAGTATGGTGTGTATAGTGTGTAGTGTGTGATGAGTGTGAATGTGTGTGGCGTGCGTGTGTGTGGTGTGTGGCATGCGTGTATGCATTTCTGTGGTGTGTGTGGTATGTATGTGTGTGTATGTATGTGTATTTGTATGCATGCATGTGTGTGTGAATATGTGTGTGTGTGTGTGGTTTATTTTGTATGTGCATATTTCTTGTTTGTGTGGGTGGGTAGGTGTATATGTGTGTGTATATATATATGTGTGGGGTGGTGGTGGGTGGGTGGGTGGGTGGGTGTATGTTTGTGTGTTTATGTGTATGGGTGTCTGGGTGGGTGGGTGTATGTGTGTATGTGTGTTTGTATGTGTGTGTATGTGTGGCGTGTGGGGTGCGTGTTTGGTATGTTTGTGGTGTGTGTCGTGTGTGGTGTGGTATGGTGTATTTATGTATGTGTGTGTGTGTATATGTGTATATATATATATATACGGCGTGCGTATGTATGTGGTGTGAAGGTGTGTATAGTGTGTGATAAGTGTGTGGCGTGCGCGTGTGCGTGTGTGGTGTGTGGCATGCGTGTATGTATGTATGTGGTGTGTGTGGTGTGCCTGGTATGTGTGTATGTGTGTATGGATGTGTGTTTGTATGTATGTATGTGTGTGTGGAATATGTGTGTAAGTGTGTGTGTGTGGGTTATTGCGTATGTGCATATTTCTTGTGTGTGGGTGGGTAGGTCTATATATGTGTGTATATATGTGTGTGTGATGGCGGTGTGTGTGTGTGTGGGTGTATGTGTGTGTGTGTGTATGTATGTGTGTATAAGTGTATGTATGTGGGTGTGGGTGTGTGTGTATGTGAATGTGCATATTTCTTGTTTGGAAGGGTGTGGGATTGGGTGTATGTGTGTATGTGTGTGGGTGTGTATTCGTATATGTGTGTATGTGTGTGTGTATATGTTTGTATGAGTTTGTGTGTATGTATGTATGTATGTCGATATATATGTGTCTGTGTATGGATGTGTGTATGTGTGTATATGTGTTTGTATGTGTGTGTAGTGTATGTGTGAATGTGTGTACGTGTGTTTGTGTGTATGTGTGTGTATGTTTGTATGTGTGTGGGTGTGTGTATGTGTGAATGTGTGTTTATGTGTATGTGTGTGTATGTGATCTCGAATCAATGTTAGTCTGTTTGAAATATAGTACATTTCACCTCACTTGATAACTCCCGGCATGGTCATACATACATAAATTAATAACGACATTATTATGTGTGTATGTGTGTGTGTGTGTGTGTGTGTATGTGTGTGTGTGTGTGTGTGGGTGAGTGTGGGTGTGTGTGGGTGTATGGGTGTGTGTATGTGTATGTGCATATTTATTGTGTGTGGGGATGGGTGGGTGAATGTGTGTATATATGTGTGTGTATGTGCGTATGTGCGTTTGTGTGTATATGCGTATATGTGTGTATGTGTGTATGCGTGTGTGTGTATGAGTGAACGTATGTGGGTGAGGGTGTGGTTGGGTGTGTACGTACATATTTCTTGTTTGTAGGGTGTGTGGGTGGGTGTATGTGTGTATGTATGTGTATGTATGTGTGTATGTGTGTATGTGTGTATGTGTGTATGTATGTGTATGTGTTTGTATGAGTTTGTGTGTGTATGTATGTGTGACTATGTATAATTGTGTGTGTATGTGTTTGTGTGTAAGTGTGTGTATATATATATATATATGTGGGGGGGAGGGTGTATGTGTAAGTGTACGTGTGTATGTATGTACATGTGTATGTGCGTATATATGTGGGTGTGTGTATGTGTGTATATGTGAACTCGAATCAATGTTAGTCTATTTGAAATGTAGTACACCGTGTACATTTCACCTCACATGATAACTATCGGCATGGTCATCCATACATGTATTAATAACGACATATGGTGTGTGTGTGTGTGTGTGTATGTGTGTGTGTGGGGTGGATGTGTGTATGTATGTGTGTATGTGTGTTTATGTATCTGTGTTTGTATGTGTGTTTGTATGTATGTATGTGTGTATGAATATGTGTGTGTGGGTTATTGTGTATGTGTATATATGTATGTGTGTGTGTTGGGTGGGTGTATGTGTGTTTGTGTGTTTGTGAGTTTGTGTGTTTGTGTGTGTGTGTGTTTGGGGGGGGAGTGTGTATGTGTTTGTATGATTTTGTGTGTACTTAGGTGTGTCGATATATGTGTGTATGGGTGTGTGTATGTGTGTGTATGTGTGTTTGTATAGGTGTGTGTGGGTGTATGTGTATATGTGTGTACGTGTGTATGTGTGTACGTGTGGATGTGTGTATGTGTGTACGTGTGTGGGTGTTTGTATGTGTGTATGTTATCTCTAATCAATGGTAGTATGTTTGAAATGTAGTACACATTTCACCTCACATGATAACTCCCGGCATGGTCATATATAAACTAACAACGACATATGGGGTATGTGTGTAAGTATGTGTGTGTATGTGTGTGTATGGGTGTGTGTATGTGTGTATATGTATGTATGTCTGTCTATCTGTCTGTGAGTGCATGTATGTGTGTGAATATGTGTGTATGTGTGTGGGTGTGGGTGTTTGTGTATGTGCATATTTCTTGTGTGTGTCGGTGGATAGGTGTATAAGTGTAATATATATATATATATATATATATATATATATATATATATATATATATATATATATATATTGTGTGTGTGTGTGTGGGTGGGTGGGTGGGTGGGTGGATGTGTGTATGTGGTTGAATGGGATTTATGTATTAGTATTTATGTGTGTGTCTATGTGTGTATGTGTTTTTGTATGTTTGTGGGTGTGTGTATGTGTCTATGTGTGTGTGTGTGGGGGGGGGCGGGGTGTGTATGTGTATATGTGTGTATGGTGTGTATGTGTGTATGTGGGTGTGTGGGTGTGTGGGTGTGTGGGTGTGTATATGTATGTTTGTGTGCGTGTGGGTGTGTGTATGTGTGTGTATGTGATATAGTGTCAATGTTAGTACGTTTGAAATGTAGTACACCGTGTACGTTTCACCTCATATCATAACTCCCCGCATGGCCAGACACACATAAATTAATAACGACATACGGCTTTACCCCGAGTACATCTTTATTTTTACATAATTTCTAATGACATATTTGTCATTGCTCATTTTATCATTATATTTGTTTTAAGCATATCTACAATGGTATACATACAGTAATTTAAGCATAATGCATATGAATTTACTGTCGAGCTTGCATATTCACAAGCACATGCACACGCAACGAGATGTTGTTAGTAGCGATCGATTCTTATCGATACAATGACATGGTTTTCATAGCTAACAGTTTCTTTTCGATACAATGTTTGCTGTTTAATCATCGCTGGTGTTTGCTGTTTAATCATCTTTCGCGCTGTGCCACCCTGAGGTCATGTATTAAGTGGACATTGCAGAAGATCAGCACGGCCAGTGGTATGGCGTAAACAAATGTACAATAGAATACGCCTTCGTAAAGATAAATGTACATATATACCCTTCCAAGTCCAAAGAAACGAGGGGCATTGAAAGCAAACGCTGCAGATGACATAATCATCCATTTGAACGACTGGGAAGGACGTCGTACACACTCATCCCTATAATATATCTCTTCTGTACCTATAAATCAAGCAACTTGGTCCTCAGTTCCCTATTCTTCTATTGTTGTCGGGATTGATTGATTTGGCCACTTGGCCCCATCTCTCTTGCAACGCCACATGTTGATATGTTGTTCTAAAAGGCGTAGTCTAATTCGTTATTTAAATAAATAAATATAATAACTTGTGAAAGTATAGCATTACAAATGTATATTTTGAAACAAAAGACACGATTGAAAGTATTATGATCTCCTCAGTTAAAACAATTTGACTTGGGAATAACGCCAACAAACTGATAAATTGTTGTAATAATTATGATAATAACGTTATTTATACTTGAACTTCATTTAAATTAAATTTTTTAGTGTTGATAGTGTTGATAAAAGTCGTTAAATGTTTTAAGAAATCAATAAACAAATACAGGGAAAACGTATGTAAACGTAAAGATAAAGCATTGTTGTATACAACTTAATTAGAAACACTAAAATATATTAAAGATGGCATTGTTATAAATAATACTAACAAATATAGAATAAAATAAATATGTTCACACTCAGACACATACATGCACTGAGTGCGTGTGTATGTGTGTGTAAGCGTGTTTGTGCGTGGGTGCGTGCGTGTGCGTTACCGTATGCATGTGTGTAAAAAATATGGGGTGAAGACTACAACATTAAATTAAAATAAGAGGCGCTTTAAATGTGTCGATGCACTGTATAAGTAGTAGTTTTTTTCTCGCTGTGCTTTCCCCAATCTAGACCCATTCCTTTGTGTATTTTAATTCCTGAATTTACTCGCGAAACTTACTAGGAACAGGTGACTGACCCGTAAGTTACGGAACTAACAGTACACGAAGCTAGACACCTATAGTTGACACTTTCACCGTGTTCCACCCACGGTAAGTAGAGGAAGGATATCGGTTAATATGTTAAACAAAAATCGACATATACCTAAGAAGGGCGGGGAACATTTACATAGACTCTCCATACGCCAAAGGGTTTCCTTGTCCACCTGCCATCTAGAGTCAATCTTGTTAAATCTTGTTTAAACAAGAGGCTGTAGATTTCTTGGGAACAGGGATGGTAGTTGACTGTTTGAAGCAATAGTGGATTTTACTTTCGGAAAGAGACACACTTAATTGTGAATGTTCAAACAGGCGTATATTTATCTATCTATCTATCTATCTATCTGTCTGTCTGTCTGTCTGTCTGTCTGTCTGTCTGTCTGTCTGTCTGTCTGTCTGTCTGTCTGTCTGTCTGTCTGTCTATCTATCTATCTATCTATCTATATATATATATATATATATATATATATATATATATATATACTATATAACTATCTATCTATCTATCTATCTATCTATCTGTCTATCTAATCTATCTATCTATCTATCTATCTATCTATCTATCTATCTATCTATCTATCTATCTATCTATACTATCTATCTATCTATCTATCTATCTATCTATCTATCTATCTATCTATCTATCTATCTATCTATCTATCTATATATCTATCTAATCTATCTATCTATCTATCTATCATATCTATCTATCTATCTATCTATCTATCTATCTATCTATCATATATCATCTATATCATCATCTATCTATCATTATCTATCTATCTATCTATCATCTATCTTTTATCTATCTATCTATCTATCTATCTATATATCTATCTTTTATCTTTTATCTATCTATCACTATCATCATCACTATATCATATATATATATATATTCTATATATCATCTATATATCTATCCATCCATCCATCCATCCATCCATCCATCCATCCTCATCCATCATCCATCCATCACCCACCTCATCCATCCATCCATCCATCATCATATCATATATATCATATATATATATATATATATATATATATTATTATATATATATAAATATATATATTTTATATACACATGAATTAACATCGATAGTGTATTTTATGAAGAGTGCGTTGTATACCATAACATTAAAATAACTGGGTCGTAATATCAGTATTATTTGTATTCAAGTTATTTTGCAACAAATCAACCAATTCTCGGCCAGTTCCTTCACCCATTTCTTCCTGGTAAAATAATGCGTTAAAAAGGAAACAGTTTAATGCACCAATTTCAACCGTGAGATTTATTGGTAGTCGGCAAACTCCGGAGTATCCTCATCCCTTAGCGACCGCTGGTAGTAAACTATGTTCCCATTCCAAATATTCCGGGAACATGTCATTCCATGAGTTGCAAGTACGAACTGAAGGTTTTATAGTTCATTATGCACACTGTTGGTCAGATACCGAAGCTTTCACTGCATCGCCTACTTCTTCTTCGCCATATACCAATGTTGAAAGGCTCCGATACACATCGTCCCATTTCGAATACTCTTCATCCTCCTCTTCATCCTCTCCATCTACTTCTTCCTCGTCGTAGCCTAACGTCGCGGAGGCTTTTTCGGCCAGTCTCTTTCGTATTGTCTTCAATGCCACGATACCGAAACATTTCGACAACATGTCACCAGAATGTGCCGTAGCCGATGAAAAGCAAGCTGTGCAAGTAACAGCTGTGCCAGCGCCAACGGCCACAACACGTCCACCGATAAGCATCTTCGTGAAAGCAGACAACTTCTTTTCTTCTTTCTTTCGTTCGCAGTTTGTTCCAGTCCACGCCGCAGAACAGAAATACGCGTAAGAAGTGTCGTTCAACTTGCAAGTGCTACAATTGTCGCATGGATTGCTCGTGCATGAATCAGTAATTTCACGATATGAGCCAGTAGAATTAGCTGGGCTGGAGCATTCATAAGACCTTATATTGCCGGTATTATTAATCAGCTGACACGTTCCTCCATTATTGCATGGATTGCTCGCACATGGATCAGAGACTTTCCGCTGTATACACGTGTACGAAGTGCCGTTCCCCTTGCAAATGCCGCCATTGTCGCACGGATTGCTCGTGCATGGGCTCATATCCTCACAGTTGGAACCAATCCAATTAACGGGACAGGAACATTCATAAGACCAAACACTCACAGTATTTTGAATCAGACGACATGACCCTCCATTATTGCATGGATTGCTCGCACAAGGCGGTAATCGTCCGTAGACTTCTACTTCGCAAAACGATAGAATCGCATAAAATGATGACTCAAATGAAGTATGTCTATAAGTATACTTAATCTTTACAGTGCTCCCTATGGAAACAGGAAGGCACCAGACATAAAACCATGCATAGGATTCGGCGCCGCTGGGCGTATTGTTGTCGCGACTGTGATCGTAATATTTTGAGTACGTGCCATTATGTGGCCCAACGTATATATCACAATGAATCAGATCAGTGGTGCGACTTTCCACGCGAGTCACCATATAAACCTGTATAACTTGTATCGCTGTTTGAAGTTCAACCTTCCACCATGGAGAAGTGATATCGCGGGTGGTTGTTACACACTGGTCGTCTTTATGTTCCAACCCCTTTCACATATTCTCTGTATCCATCGACAGTATTTGAAGCTGCAATCACCGTACCGTTTGGTCCCGATATTGTTGCAGTCTGTCCTCGTGCCCAGTTTTTCCCTTGCAATTTAGCCCGGGCCAGTCGGTGGGCAGACACACCTATGGAAGTTAATGTCTTTCGGCTTGCAACTTCCTCCATTACCACAGGGATTGCTCAAACACGGGGAAGCAGAACTAGGTTTTCCATAGACCGTCACTTCGACTAACGCAAGATACGTAAGTTCCGACGTCGACGATGGTTTTGAGATCACCACACGGAATCCCACCGCACCTTTGCAGTCATGCCTTTCAACAACGTCTTCACATAACGTGTATCTGCCAGTGCTAGTGACACCAACCATAACACGCAACCACATTGTGTATCTGTCATATCCATATTTGGACCTAGGTTTGTGCGGGAACACTTGCACGTCGCGTACATTCAGTATACTTCATATGAACCATCCACCGAGTTTCTCAAAATTTTTGCCATCAATTCCTGGTCGGCAATAACAAAAACTGCCACCACCAGCTTGTCTTCCACCATGCCTGCATCTAATCGATTTACAACAGCAAATTGACGTATTAATTGTTATTACGACCAGCAGCGCGGCCATGCAATTAGATTTGAGACGATTGACCTAGCTGTGATATGACGAGTCCCATTGTTCGAAGTTGCTGCGAAGCGCCGGGGCCCGTGATTGAAATAATACGTCAGTTCTCCGTTACGATTTTTTTAAGGTCGACGTAACCATAACACAGCAAACCATATTGCCCATAATGCCGTGTGCCACGACCAAACAGAGGCTCTCTTCCGGTCGCGCGTTTCACAGTAGACAGTGATTTGTCGAGAACACCGCAAATCAAGATGTCACCGACTGACATTTTTAATAAGTTAGATGCCGCGTTCTGGAAAAACGTAATTTCTACTCACTTAATACTAGCCAAGTCCTCTAATATATGCAAACAACCTGCATAATACCAATTCAGCTGGTAAATCGTTCATTACCATCATCCGAATTTCAAGTTATGTATTGGATCCCTAGAGAAAAAAGCAATTGTCTTTCAGAAACTGTTCTGTCAGCATCTAGCCTTGGTTTCTTCAATGAAAGGTTTGCTGACCACTTCACGTTAATGTAAACCTAACCAGCACTCCCCCTCTGCTTCCCCCAAACTTCATTTTTCAATTTCGCCTTTTTCTGTCCAACAAGATCTTCATCATTATCATCCCCAGTAAATAGATTCCTTTGCTGCAAACTCATATTTTGAATGTCCTTCAATTCGTCTGCACATTCATTCCAACGCTCTGCCAACAACGGTCTCCAACGTGTTAAAGTTGGCTGATATATTGGAAGACGAAGACGTTATAGAAAATAAATGTTCGTAGAGAGTACACAACAGTAATACATTGTGCAATTAAGAAACCTTAGAATAAACAATGAAATGGTTCATATCGATTTTGGGATCACCGCCTGCAATAACGTAATAATGTAAACATTAGTCTGTTACATAAATATTCTTTGACTTTTCAAAAATGCGTTAAAAATGGGAATTTATGTCAGAATGCAACTTCAAGATATAAGAGCAATACTGTGATAGTGACCTCCTGCCTGCGACTGTGACACACCGCGCGACTCCGGAACTGGAGAGCGGCGAGAAGCAGCGCGGGGAGCATGGTCGGGTATACTTGTTTGTGTTGGCAGTCTTAGCGTGTTATTAAACAGATTAATCCAA
Source organism: Ridgeia piscesae (assembly GCA_025642075.2). Lineage (NCBI taxonomy): Eukaryota > Metazoa > Annelida > Polychaeta > Sabellida > Siboglinidae > Ridgeia > Ridgeia piscesae. The sequence goes on along the minus strand of JAODUO010001917.1, from coordinate 172 downwards.
ATTGTAGTACGACGTTAAATATATAATATATATGTGTGTGTGTGTGTGTGTGTGTGTGTGTGTGTGTGTGTGTGTGTGTGTGTGTGTGTGTGTGTGTGTGTGTGTGTGTGTTATCTGATTGCCTGTACAGTGCTGTATGTGTGCTGTAGTTTGTGTGTGTGTATAGACGTTT
>JAODUO010001916.1:67500-107624 GCA_025642075.2 Ridgeia piscesae | reverse complement strand
GTGAGGAAGGTCAACTTCAAAGTCAGCCGGGAAACCAAATAAACTGGTGCCAAATTGAAGCCTGACTAAAGAACAAAGGGGATATTGACCTATGGTCACTGTTAGGTATTAATCCATCCTCTGGCTCTGAGCACACAAGTTGTGGTCACTGCAGGGCCATGGGGGAAGCCTGTTGTTAAGTGTCTTCATCAGTAATTAGCAATGTTGGGTGAAGTTGCAGTGCATTAAGGTAATCAGTTTGGCAGGCATTACATGTGACAGTGAAAAAGAAATGTTGATACTGACAATGTATTTGAAAAAATATTTGAAAAAGTCAAATACTTTAGGAAAGTATTTAAATACAAATACTTTTAATTCCTAAACATCAAATACAAATACTTAAAACAGTATTTAAATACTTTCAAATACAAATGTATTTGACCCCATGTCTGGACCCATCTGATATACTACATATTTGAATTGGATACTCTTTTGAATATGCCCCCTGGTTTTGAAGTGTTGTTATTGTAATGTATTTGATCATGTGTATTTGAAATTTGTAAATGCCTCATATTTGTATTTGATTCAGAAACCATAAATTAAGTTATTAATCCAGCGTTAAATGATTCATCCAATACATGAGAAAGTCGTCTAATTATTAATAATAATAACACCTGGATAGTGGATAGCAGTAATCAGTTAGAACATTAGTGACACAACAACAGAACAAGAATGACACCTAGGGATTCCATGAAAGTCGCCTTTATGTTAGAAACAGGATATTCATTAAAGTAATCATGAAAGTAATCATGATTACATTGTAAAGTAATTACTCGTACTCGAGTATATTGTAAAGTAATCGTACTCGTACTCGAGTACATTTGTTTTCTGAGTACTCGTACTCATGCATGTTCAAAGTAATCGTACTCGTACTCGAGTACATTTGTATTGTACTCACTCCATCTCTGGTATATTGTTAACTGGCAAAATGTCATATTGAGACATCACGCTAATGTGCATGGTGGATCATCTGACTTACTTGCTAAACCATTGGTTTACATTTTTTATTACATTAGTGATTTGCACGACACAATGGTTGAGGGTAGAGAATTCCACTCATTGTGGTGGAGAAGAAACTGGTTCCAAATGTTTACCGAGTGTTTACCCGAAGATCTAGTGTTGTATTGGATAGAGTGATCTTGTGGGATATCTACAAGTCCACGTTCCATCTAGTATATTATGCTAGTCTGTTAATATTTCTTCTTGTTTGCTCAGTGTGTCCCCAATATTTCAAGAAACTACCAATAAAGGCAATAATATTGCAAATTTGCAAAGTGATTTTTTTACAGTACATAAGTTATGTCTCATCATAGCTAATTATTCATCCTTTACTGTAAGCCTGTAACATGTCCTAGTATCAATGTTGTATGAGTATCTGAACTGATACAGCACACAGAATTTGTAATTTGTTCTCTCACTGAACAAATAACATGAATGATTGAAAACAACATTCGCAATGCTATTTTTTATGTTTGAATAATATGTTTACTGAAAAATATAGCAGTCATGTTGGCACTTTCAGAGCGGTCAACCTGAAAATAGGAACTGCATGCGTAGCTACGAAACTCGAAAGGCAGTACTTTTGAAGTTATTTAGCGAGTGATATCAAAGTGTATTTTACCTTATTTTTATGCCTCTGTTCATGCAAACGTGATATATACCATTCAAAGTAGGATAAAATAAAACAAATAATAATGAATAACAATATCGGACGGCCTAACTCGCTTGGACCTAGTTAGCGGCTCCATGATCCCGTGTACATACCTTCTAGAACGTTAACTGTGGTGGACGTTTACGAACAATATCAGTATGTACATAAGTCATCTCGACAGACATCGCAATGTGTCTAATGGTACAAGATTCAAATAATTTAGATACAGAAGACTTAATAATATTTACTAACCTTCTTGCGCGCTTTGATGACTTGGCTACGGCGACGGAAGGATTCGACCGGTAACCCGTTTCGACGACTATCGTTGGTGATTAAATATCGGAAACGTAATTCCATACTAAATGTATACTATATAAGTATACATTAATGGTGAAGAAGCATATTCACTTATCAGACAAACTGGGAAAAAAAAAATTTTCAGTGCCTAAATCGTCGTCATAGAACACTGCGTATCGCCATCTTTATTCCAAGCCGAGTGGTTTGATTACCTCCTATCTAGCCCATGTAAAATTTTGGTTTCTTTCGGTTTTCTTCGTTATTAGACATTTCTGCGCAAAAACAAAGATATGGTACCTTATTATACACGAAAGGGGTCCTATGTGTCAACAAATAATATTTATTTGCATTCGTAATAAAAAGGTGAAATTATATTATTACGATTTTTAACCAATGAAAAAATTCGAAACGTGACACTTCCCGAGAGCAGATTTTGACAGGCTTCAAGGGGCGGGCCTACCGAAAGGAAGGTCAGTCCGGACTATTTTTCTGTTGTTTACAAATGTCGGAAGTGTTTTACGTTAGCGAGGAGCTACGCTATTTGCTAGTGGTCTTGGATAAATCACAGTAGAAAATGGATCCGACAGAGGAAGCATTTGTAGCACAAGTGAGAGAAGCATCTATAGCACAAGTGACACACTTAAAGCCATTAATTCTTGCTTAACCCAGCGTGCGAGCCGAGGTGCGAGGCGTCAATTAAACCCCGCCGAGAGTCGACGAGACGGCGAGAAAAGATCGCAATTTGTATGGAATCGAGGATGTTTGATTTTGGGAACAATGTGAATGTGGCATGGTGTTTGTGTGGATACTGCGTCCCAATGTCGACGCACATCGAATTTGTATGTTGTCTGGAGAAAGCTGGGTTGCTCGACCGTGCTGACAGATGCCTGCATGAGCTATGTCAATGACTGACGAAGACATCTGTCAATGACAATGTTGGGAATATCGGTCTGTTGTCTATGTGCGATTTGCGTGCAGACTCGTTCGTTCGACCAAAGTAGGTAGTAGGTAAGTAATATGTAGTTCAACAGGTATCGAAAAATTATTTTGCAATTCAAACCTAAACAGAGCAATTATACTTGTATGGCCACACAATGACACATATTAAATAAAAAATTCATTCTATCTTCGAATTCGTAACGTAAATCTTTGTTACAAACTTATTTTCTTTTTGACAGGATGTTACATGATGTGTGCATCCTTTTAATATAATTATTTAATTTCCATTTTAAAATGTTAATACAATTTGTTTAATTTATGTAAATAATGTTATTTAGATATGCGTGCTGCCATGCAATTTATAATATAGTCTGAATAATAAATAGATGTGTAATAAGGACATTGTGCAATTCACATGAGAATATTGAATTGGAGTTTTAATGTATTGTATACAGTATATTGGATATGTGCGGGTGTATATGTTATCAAGACCACATCATGACAATCATAAATTGATGTGTTTGCAAAATGCTGTAATAGTCCAGCCGATATGTGAATGAATTGTGCGTTTTATGATACAAGTGTGAAATTTGGCACAAACGTAGAACACATAAATAAAAAAATATTTGGATATAGGGCCATCTCCAATTTCGCCCGGAAAGGCATTGGCGGCCATTTTCTAAGATGGCCGCCGTAAACCTATTTTCTCATATCTTAGTAACTGCGTCAAGTAAATCAGTCCTTTTGGTATTGAAACCTAGATGTTCGGGGTCAGCCATTTCACATGTATTACTTTTGACCTTCTCCGACATTAACATCCGCCATTTTTCAAGATGGCGGCCGCCAAGACTAATAACCGTATATCTCATGACCTACTCGACTTTGTATTTGACCTTTGTCGACGTTCGTATCCGCCATTTTATAAAAATGACGTCCGCTAAAACGAATTTTGAACACACATTTACAATGTTTCAGTCAGAACCGCTACATTTGTGTCAAAATGTAAGTTTTTCAAAGTAACGATTTCATATATGTTACATATGACCTTCTCCAATATTAATATCCGCCATTTTAAAAGATGGCGCCTTTCGAAACCAAACTTCTTCACATCTTGAGAACTAAACCACCTAGAGAGAAAACATTGTCTTTATAATTAAGATTTTTCGTGCTGCTATTTTAAATATGCTACTTTTGATCCTATCGGACATTCGTATCGGTCTTTTTCAAGATGGCGACTAAAAATGGCGGTTATTTTCTATAATGGCTATCAACAAACGCTATTTACTAGCTAGCCTATATTCACGAGAGGAGTATCAGAAGTCGTTCCCTCTCTTGATGTTTAGAAAAGTTTACGTTAACTCCGAAACGCCTCACAGTTTTAACTCATTGTTTATTTTATTTTGCGTTGTTTGATTCCATGTTTTGTGATATGTCAACAGAAACATTCAACAGCAGAAACTTACTATGTCGTCTGTGACAGTTCAGCATTCCTGTAACACATGTGTGTATGTAACACGATAAGTGTATACACATTGTCCATGACCAAAATGTCCTATGGAAAGTGTAACAGTTACTAATTACTAGACGTCCTAATGTTTACTGTGTCGCACATTAGCTACGAGCACACAGTCCACCACAGTAGCAAAGAGCAGTGCATTGAAGTCCTGCCTTGAGGCACTTACATAGTCCCATGCATCCCTTCTTGCAACCACAGCGCAGTAGTTCTCGACAAGCTTGTGTCGCTTCAGGAAGAGTTGTCCAATATATTTTCCAACCGCCATTTTCATTCCTGTTCCACCCCCATTCACTTGGAGATGGAAGCTCCGGAGTCGCGATCATCGTCTGTGCCCAACAGTGGCCGGCTTGGTAAGCAGCCCGCTTTGTGTGCTGGAGAAATACTGCTTGTGTCGGAGGAAGACCGTCAATAGCTCTACCTTTCTGTGTGAACAGCTGCTTCCTCGCTCCATTGACAAATTCCTGGCTGCTAGTACGGTCGTACAGCAGGACTACAAATCGTTCCAGTGGACCCAGCCAATTTTCTACGGTCTCCGGGGTAGCAGCCAAGGCACAGAAAGCTGGTGTGACTTCGTCATAGGCATTCCACATGTCCCATGCAGTGCGTTTGCCCCTGCCTCCAAAACATGACACCGTGTCACAACCAGTGAAGGCATGAAACATTGGCAAAGCAACACAACGATCAGGACCCAGTGCGTCGGCCATCTCGTGGGCCGGTAAATATCGAAAGTTCTTTCCAGCACCAAAGGCAATCCACAGTTCGGTGATGTTGAGGCGCTGAGCTGATGCCACTGCAAGAACAACCACGTCCGTGTCAACTGTTCGAATGGATACCTTGTTATACCCTTGTTTCACAGCATCTTCCAGGTGGAGTAGGATTCGTGTGTCCGCTTCTTCATGGGTGCATGGAGCAAGGCCTGACACGTCTCGGGACTGATTGCGATGTGATGTACGGCAGGAACACTTGGGTCGCGTAATCGGAAAATGTCTTTGCAAAACCCGGTCAAAGCGTGTTAACGATTGCAGCCCCATCAAGCAGGATGACTTGTACGACAGGAGTGGGGGAAAGGTCTTGTGTAGGAACGAGATCTTCCAAGCAGCCGACCAGATCAGACTTTGTTCCTGTCCGCAGTTTCCCCATTTGTGATAAAGCAGGTGGATACGCTTGATTTTCATGTTGAAAGAACTGATCGAGATCACCACTCCGTATTTGCGACGCTATGTACAACCTGGAGAACAGAGAACAGTCATTCTTGAGTGATGACCGCTGTAGTTGTGCTCTTGATTTCTCTCGCACTGGTGGCCGGCTGAACAGTGGTAGGTTATTTCTCTTGATTGGATCTGTAATGGGCTTTGTTTGGTTGACAAGGCGCTCGTTGACGTAGGTGTCATACTGCTCTTGTCCGAGAGATTTGATCTGACGCAACGTGTCAATCACAGCTGGATCTGCAAGGTCTCTGCTATCCAGTACAAGCAAATCCTTGCTGTTCTCAGCGAATGGATTTCCCATCTCTTCTATTACATCAGTTAATGACGTGATATCTCGTCCGAATGTCATCTGTGCATGTTTCGTCTGCTCGTGATGCCGGAAATCTGTTTTCTTTCTCTTCATGGTTGAAACCTCAAATTCTCCAATCAGACGTGCCATTTCAGGGCCAGACACCATCCAACGCCGCAGTGCTGCAGGGTTCTCAGTCAGACCCACAGCCCCACCATCACCCTTCACAGAGGCATTATTCTGTTCATGAGCCTGGTCAATCGCAATACCAGAGAACACGTGTGTTGTTTTCTTGATGCATTGCGTAAAGTCTCTCTAACTGGAGGCATGCCGCAGAAGAAACATGTTTTGGTGGAAGGAGGTGCTTCTTCTATAGACTGACGGGTGAACTTCTTGGAAGCAGCTGTATTGTCCTCAATGCGAGATTTCCTCTTCTCTGCTCGCTCAAGTTTTGTCTTGTTGAATTGTAATCGACAAGAGTCATGCCATTTGGCTTGGTGCTGTCGGAAGGTTGCCTCAATGCCTACACCATCATCTAACCTTGATAGGTTGATTGTCTTAGGCAAACAACCAACCTTGTCGAAACCCTTAATATTGTCAGCGATAGTCTTGTAACCAACCCCCTCTGCGTCACGTTTTGAAGAAGCAGGACAGCGAAGCACCTCCGGTGTGTCCTCCTGACACAGAACGCATTTGTTCCAGTTTGTCGTCAGACATAGTACATTGGATGTTCCAGGCTGATCCACCACTTTATATACCTTAGCCATTCAGATATTATGGCAATTACGCTCTTCTTGTGAAAATAGGGTGTAGAAGGATGTCATAGCTCTACGGATTACCTGCATTAGATTAAAAAGATACCTACATGTTCTATGATTTGTAAGGTCCGCATTTATATCATCTAACATAACACATATTCAAAAACGAAGCGCGGTTTCCTTTCTTTTTGGTCATGTGACATCCTCGCAACCACATGATCAGCTGCTAAACCGCCAACCGATCGAAAAAAACATAATATTAATATGAGCAAAATTTAAGGTGAGACGTTGTCGATCCAACGGCCGTCATTTTATAAAATGGTGGGTACGAAGGTCGATGAAGGTCAAATGCAAAAATATTCAAATCATTCACATCGGCTGTCCACATACGTTTCCTGTGACAACAACATTATCGCTCTAAGTAACGGCCGCCATTTTTTAAAATGGCGGATTTGAATGTCGTAGAAGGTCAAATGTAACATATTTGAAATCACTGACCCAGAAGTTGGATGTTTTGGTTCCAAAACATCTAGTCTACGTTGCAAAAGTCTTTAGATAAAGGAAATTGGTTTTTGGCGGCCATCTTTAAAATGGCTGACAACCCCTTCCAGGGCAAAATCTGAGATGGCCCTATATCCAAATATTTGTGTAATTGTGTACTCTATGCGTGTGCCAAATTTCATGCTTGTATCATAAAACGCACAATTCGACCATATTTTGTCACATATCAGCTGTGCTATAACAATTTTACATAAAAATTAATTGTTTGTGAAATGCTGTGATAATTTTATTAAAGTATTTCACAAACAAATCAACCAATGCGCTGACTTCATGATGTGATATTGATGAATTACACAGTTTTGCCAATTACTAATAATCATTATAAGATAATGATTGTTTACTATAAATCAAATGTCAGAATGTATCGGTTAGCTGCATATCATCACTGCACATGTTCAATGGGATGCTTCCAACAGGCAGCAGGCATAGTATACTAGCCTGGTTTTTTTGCAGGTGCAGAAAAGGGAAATTAGTTTTTTGTGTGTAAACAACAAAATTTTCTCTGTTTCTCATTAGTGTCAGAACTGCTTGAGTCATCATCAGTGATATCGCTGTCATCCGCTACCACATATTCCGGATCACTGTCTTCAGAATTTTCCTTCTGACTGTTGCAGACAGAATGATCTGAAGATGGAGACAGTGAGACTGGGACATCCGAAGTGTCATCCACATTGACTGGACTGCCATGGTCAGTTGAAGAAGGCATGCAGGACTGCGACGACAACTTTGCATACCCATGGTCATGATGAATATTCAATGGAACAACAATATCATCTGTATTAATTGCTCATTGATAAAATGATTGGTAAATTCAGGCTCTTTTGGGTTTTGACACTCGTTAAAGGGCTTTGTGTGACACCCAACTTGGGGGACAATTATCTGGTACAGGATCCTTTAAAAAATGTGCGGTTTTTTAATCCTTCATCTGAAAGAATGATACATATGTAAGATGGTATGTTCTTCTGTGATATACATATAAATAACAATGTTTTGTCATCTTTTGTTTTTCTTAAACCTATGTCATAAAAACCACAGAATAAATCAACTTATAATTTTTGGAAAGTGTTCAGGATCTAATTTTGTGTAGATGCATCTGTGGATATTGAAAATACTATGCACGAGAAATCTAAATTTGATTGAATTATTCCACAGGCCCCATAGGGTCCCCCAGACTATTTTTCCACAATTGTTAAAAAATCTACTTTTGCATGGCTGTTGCATGTGGTGGTGCTACACAAAGAAATCTGTTTTTATTGCATCTTTTGGGGAAAACACAAAGTAATACGGTGATTTGGTTTTTGAGAAGACCCCTTAAAGACCCCATTCAGTTTTTGTATTGGGTTCTTTTTCTGGCTTTCTGTTTGCTACGGGTCACTAGTCAACTCTGTTCAATGAGACCAGTGGCGGGGGGGTGAGCGGGGTTTTGTTTCAACCGGGGAAACATTTAATAAATAAAACTTTCCTTTTAATGGTCTTCGGGGAATTTTATTCAACCTTCCCTGGTTTTTTAATTAATATTATTGTTCAGTCACAGACATTTAAAAAAAAAAAACCCCTCCTACAAACACTCACAAAAATTCATAGTAAAAATTTAAACCCCACTTGCACATTAAGGAAATAAAATGTTTAAGTTAGGGTGCAATAAATGTCCTCCTTGTTCCAATCAGAGACACCTTTTGGCCATAATCAAAGTCATACTTGCATTTTCCAAAATACAAATTGGCTTTTTCTAAATCTAATATTTTGTTTTTAATTTAAGAATATTTTTCACATTGGGGTTTATACATAAGTTATTTGGAAATGCTGGTATTTACAAAGTATTTCACAAACAAATCAACCAATGTGCTACTTCATGATGTGATATTGATGAATTACACAGTTTTGCCAATTACTAATACATTCTAGATAATGATTGTTTACTATAAATCAAATGTCAGAATGTATCGATTAGTGCATATCATCACTGCACATGTTCAATGGGATGCTTCCAACAGGCAGCAGGCATAGTATACTAGCCTGTTTTTTTTGCAGGTGCAGAAAAGGGAAATTAGTTTGTTGTAAACAAAAATTTTCTCTGTTTCTCATTAGTGTCAGAACTGCTTGAGTCATCATCAGTGATATCGCTGTCATCCAGCTACCACATATTCCGGATCACTGTCTTCAGAATTTTCCTTCTGACTGTTGAGACAGAATGATCTGAAGATGGAGACAGTGAGACTGGGACATCAAAGTGTCATCCACATTGACTGATGCCATGGTCAGTTGAAGAAGGCATGCAGGACTCGACGACAACTTTGCATACCCATGGTCATGATGAATATTCAATGGAACACACTCATTAATTGCTGCATTGATAAAGTATCGCATTGGTGACATGATCCTGGCTCTTTTGAGTTTGACACTACAAGTTAAAGGCTTTGCAATGTGACATCCATACTGCCATGAGGGACAATGTCATCTGGTGCACAGGATCCTTTGAAAGGTGTGCTTGGTATTTGTGAATCCTTCATCTGAAAGAATGATACATATGTAAGATGGTATGTATCTTCTGTGATATACATATAAATAACAATGTTTTGTCATCTTTTGTTTTCTCATTGCAGTACCTGTCAAAAAAACCACAGATAGGAAACACAGGACACTACTAAGATTGTGATCTTATTGCCTAATTTGCACTAGACTGTTAACTGCAATTAGTAACAGCAGTCCTCTGTTGTACTTTGATCATGATGTTTACAACACTTGCAGGTAACAATGCAGGCTATGGGCCAATGTAAGGTTCTAAATGTTTTTCACTCATGTAACTATTAATTTTAATCATGGGATCAGTGATATTACTACCTGCTATCACGAGACTATTCTGACCCCCAACTAAAACAAATGTGTGCTTGTTTGTCATTTGCAAAGCAAAACTGCAAATTCTTAAAGGTGAGATCCACATTTGGGTACATAATGTTTTGGGGGATAAAAAAAACGTTGTCGGTTATTTAGAAATTTATTAATCTGTCAATTTTTTAATATCGGACACTAGTGACTTATTATGTATGTCAAAACAATTACTAGTAAAAGATTGATTGTGTATTGTATATTCTACAGCAATAACAGCAGAGGCATACATGAAGTTATACAATATTCTACTGCCTAAATTAAAATACTAAATGTGTTCCCAGGTAATATTGCCAATTGACTTGGGTTGTGATGGGCAATGTCATTGGATAGACACATTAACATACCTAATAGTGACACTATGTTAAGTGTGATTGATTCAGTAGCATGTTTTATTGTTGTTATACTCATTATTTCATAGCGATGCACACATGTACAGATGTTACCAGAAACAAATACAATGATACCATACTCATAATGACAATAATATTTTACTAACCTGCATGGCTGCTTCTCGCCATTTCCTACTTGTCGTTCTGGTCTCTGGCTTCGATGATAAAATGCATATAAACAGCACATCCTCAGCTTGCATAATGTCAAAAAACAGTGTCCTCATGTAATGGCCAAGATTAACTTGTAAGCAAACTAGTGTTCAACAGACAGTATTCGTAAGTCAACAGCTATGTCCCCAATTCTCTGCTGTGATGCTAAAACCTTGGGCAATTCTTTTTCACTCTACATTGCTCCAGTTCACTCAGCTGTAAAAATGAGTACCTGCATGGCTATAGATAGTGGTGGATATGTGTACGAGTAGCTTTCGCGCATTAATTATAGCATATCGCTGGATGCTTCCCAGAGAAGTTGAGATGGTATATCTGATTGAACAGGTCTGTCAGGGAAATAAAGTGTAAAGCGCTTTCAGCAATCCTGAGGATTGGTTACTGCGCTAAATAAGATCTTCCCTTTATAAATTAGCAGCTAATAAAACCAGAGTTTTTTTCTTGAATGATTTAAATCGGTTGATTTATGGGTTAAATCAACTTATTTAAATTTAAGAGCATGTGTCAACCTGGTTATTACTATTATGCCAATAACCAATTACATTATATACGGTAGTGTTTTATTGAAAGCAGTTAACAGTCTAATTTAAATAATAACATAAATTTGTGTTTTGCTGTTTCTGTTAATTAATTCCAAGTAATGCCTGTAATATGACTGACAGTTCTTGACTGTTGTTGACTAATTAGCGAGTCACTCTAATTTGCATATGACGACGAGTATTGTTTAAAATAAACGTCATACGCATGCATGGTCGTAGCTGTCATTTTTTTATGTCATTATCTTGAAGAAGGTTATTCCACCACCGGCGACTGTCTATGTCAGAAACAAAAAGTTTACTTGTACCTAGAGACTCGAGCTATTTTTAGCAACCAACGAACCGGCGTTGGTTGCTATGCATAGGTACAGCTCGCCGGCGAACTGTTGACCTACATCCGTGGATTATATAAACATTCTTTATTTCACATTAAATAATACTGTCCACACATATTTTTACTTTATTACATTCATATTTCTTATTACATTTAAACTTTGCTTATGTCACATTCGTATATTATACAGACGATGAAATACAACTGTGGAACTAAATTGTAGTCGTAACGATACACGTTGGTACTCGTAAGTGCCGAGTCGGCTTGGCAACAACAAGCTGGTTTCGGCATGTAATTTCCTACGCGCCGCTTCACCTTCCAAATAAGGAAATCGTGTCCGGTTTTCCCTCTCAGTTCACCAAACATTACTTTGTCGCTGCGTACTTATATGCAAACAAATCGGCCAAAGATGCACCTGTGGCTTTGATCGAGACTTATGTTTTTATGTTCAGTGTCTCTTTGTGTCGTCACGTTTGTAATTAGGCTTGCAATCGGCGTTTGAAAGTGACCACCGCAGACTCTTGTCGAACTTTCCGCCGGCGGACACGCCAATTTCATCATCTCTAACCTGCTTTTTCGGCAGGAATCCTTTCGTGGAAGTATGTGAAAAGTTGCTTACTAACAATCATAGTATATCTATTAGCTATACAGTGCATTAAATTGTTTAATTATGTTTGTTTTAATGCGTTTGGCCCGTTTTTGCGAGAGCTATGCTGCGTCGCCTATCGACTGGCGGCTTCCGGGATTGTAGGCAACACGCCAATCAAACCGGAAAAGGCCCTAGGCAAGATGGCAGCGCCCTGTGTTGAAAGTAGCTCAGTTTAAAAAAATATTAAAAATATACCGTGACGCTGTGCTTGTCAAATTATGGTGACAATTGCTGTAAATTATATGTTCTTATGTTTGGGCTGTGGTTGTTCAGCCGCTTCACTCCCCCTTTAAATATCGCGCTAATATCGTTTGCACAGCTCCATACTTGAAAACTCGACGTCGCCGACGTTTCTGCGGATCTTGACCCAGTATATACGGTGAGAAACATCCTATTCGAAGCAACGTTCTTCGAACGGATGTCCTTCTTCGAAGTTCGCGTATCTTACAACATTGTGTTTACAACGGCGATAGCATTGACGCACGCAATCGGACACGTGACTTTAAGGCCGGTACTGCGTGCTGAGTGGTCAGACCACGGTCAGACAACAGGAAGAGGCGCATCATGGACGCCTCTATGAAGCCGATGATTTCAGTAAAATTATCCACTTTGGAATTATTTTACTAATAAACCACTGACGTTAAAAATGTGATTACCGTTCAGAATGGTTGCTTTGTATTAGCTCTTTCACGTGCATAGCACTTAAATTTCCCTTTTGGTTCCCTTTAACAACCATTACCAAAACATAAGAACATATCACTTAGAGGATATGTGACCATGATTTAATGAGCAGGGAACCACGGCATAATTATAATAAATAACATAATTGTTCAAACTTGGATATTTTGGCCACTGGGTGCCACCTTATTACGCTCAAGCTGCATTTGATTTGACTCAATGTATATTTTCGATTTTTCCGGTTTACTTCGTCAATAAACATTTCTGCGCGAGAACAAGAATATGGTGTCATATTATATATCGTAGGCGTTATATAGAACAGCATATCAATTATTTATGAAATGAAAATGAACTGCCAATTGATGAAGTAAATGGGAAACAATCAAATATTTACTTTGAAAACTGCCTTTTGATGCAGTTTGAGCGTAATATGGCGGCGCCCAGTGGTAAGTGATATCCAAGTTGGAAAATATATTAAACATATACCGTTTGATGTTGTCTTCAAATAATGACCATATATCCTTTACATTTATGTTCTTATATTTGCAGTATTCAGAGTTGGAATGTAATGTACCTTTGAAATGCTGTGATAGTAGAAAGTCAAATCATCAACACGTTCAACAAAACGTTGTCGATTGTGAACATGTAACTGGAAGGAGAATCGTCAGCAATACATGCTGAATCATGTGGTCCCAGGATTCCGACTTACATCTCTTACTACTACTATCGCTATGCTAATTTGAGTCATGGCATAGAACAAGGGATTGGCCGTAGTGTTTTATCATAACAAGACAATATGCAATATTGAAATAAAAGTATGTATTCTGGTGTGATTACAAAAAAAACAAGTCAGAATGATTATACACAAGTAGTTCGCGTCATTTACGGCAACACAGAGCATGACAACAATTACAAAAACATTGATCTGGCGTTTGACTGTGACACAATACGTCAACGTTGAAAATGCAATTATACATAACAATACTTTTGGGAAACTGTCAGAACAAGCGCCATGCATCGATCATCTTCTGTAGCATTTCGTACGTCTTTCGACGCACAGAGCGAAACAGAGTCAGGTATAGCAGACTGTTGACGAACGAATTACACATGGCTATCCAGAACACGGTGAAGCCGTACGAGATGGATATCAGCCCGTATCCCCACACCGTCACGGCGACGTTATACACAATCAACGGGATGGTGAGAACGACTACTGTCACACATATAATCAACACGTTCTTACACGAGCGCGCCGACTGCCGGGTGAGTGACAGACCGAGCCCGGTGTTGTTGTCGTACCCACCTATCGAGTGCACGAGCGCGGATATCTGCAGATGTGTGCGAACGATGACACAGATGATTTTCGTGGTTGCGTAAACAATCATGATCAACGGCAGCGAAATTGCCGTGATGGAGATCGCCTTGAACACAGCAGACACCCTCGACACGACGGGGAGTTGAGTCAGACACATGGGCATGTTCCAGTCGGACTTCGCCTGACTCCCGACCGTAGCGATGCACGCACCGATGAACCAGTCGAAGCATATGATGACGTAGCATCGGTTTCTCGACAGGAGTTGTTCGTAGCGGAACGGCTTCGTGACGGCGACCATCTTGCTGAGTGTAAGCCAACTGAGACTGTTGACGGAGTTGAAGCCGCACCACTTGATGCACATCTGTTGGATGTTCGGCAGATAGTCGTACATGTACCGCACGTTGGGTGTAGCTCTCGAGCACAGGACGGCGCTGATGGGCATGAAGGTGAAGGCGGCTACGAGATCAGAGAGTGCGAGCGAGAACATGAACAGCGTCGTGCGATCTTCGCGCAGTTGCGGGTACCGCGCGATCACTGCGATCACAAGCGTGTTCAGGATCACGTTCAGGATGATGATGGCGATGATGATGACGGTTTTTAGATCGCCATCACTGAGGTGTCCCATGTCGACATCGACTACTTGAGAAGGTTCGATATCCGTGTTCGTGTTTGATGTATTCAACATAATTACTTCAATACGCCTATGCTACTGTGTGATGCGAATTCCTTATGTTCTACGAGACTCACACCAGCTCAATGTACCTGAACGGAATTTAATGACCTGATGTACAATAGTACTGCCACTATTTCTGCAAATGCACACGACAGGTTCCGCTCATGAAACCTCTTCACTTTAGGTTGGTCTCTGTGTGTACCTACCTCCTCAATACCGTGCATTAACTGTAATTCCCGAGATGCGCCGCTTCGTTGAAGTGCCCGGATGAAAAGACACTTTGTGAGTGGGTATTTCCTTGTGAATATGAAGCTAGTGAATACATGAATACGAAGCCGTGCTATTATTGCAAATTCCTTTCGTAAGCATCGCACGAGGCGAGGTAATTTGCTACACGGCATGCTGCATTCGTCAATTTGTAAATCATATCTGGGCCAGCTACGTGTTAGCGGAGTAGTGTAGAGGCGCTGGAAGGTAGTTCCTTTTATTGGGGGAGGGGGCTGAAAACCGCCGAAGTTCCAGCACTATATTATCTCCTTCCCCGCTGTCTCGCACAGTCGAGGTCTAGAACAGACATCGGGATCCTGTTGGAAAATGTGTTCGCGTCGCACCGCGCTAAATTTACCTTGCTAACTTAAGCAGAGGGGAGCAGAAAATTATGTCTCTCCGCCACAAAAATGTCTACACTACTCCATCCTCTCCCATTACCCCGCAAATATCATGGAAACAGAAGTATATTTACATGCTCTGTGTGTTTCTGTGTGCGTTCGTGCGTGCGTTCGTGCGTGCGTGTGTGCGTGCGTGCTGTAGACATATTTTTGCTGCGCTCTCATCCTAACTTCTGATTTACTGGAGGAAAACCGTATGTCTGCCCCCTTGCTTCCCCATTCCCGTGACTGCGGAGTAGCAAAGCTCTGACAAAGATCTTTACCAAATTGAACCGGCTGTGCTACCGTCTTACTAGTATACTTATTGCTATTTATATATTGCAATTTTTATGAAGGCGTACATAATTGCAAATACTAGTGAATTCCAAATGTAATGTGGTTTTTTGGTTTGCACGGTGAATTATCTTGACCATCTCTGAATGTAATTGGCTTCCATCAAAATATTTTGCTTAAAGGGGCGATTCTTAAAGGGCGAGCTGAAACGCTTGAACAACTATTGCATTAACATTTTAGAACATACCACATAAACGATACGTGACCATGATTTGATGAGCACGGAGCCACATTAAATATAAAATAATTTTTCAAATTCTAAATATTTCGCGCTAGTGGCCTCCATTACACTTGAGCTGCATTTAATATACAAATCTGCGCGGAAACAAAAATATGGTGTCCTATTATATCTGGTAGGCGTAATCTATAATCAACAAATCGTATGTATGCGTGTTCGTGCACGCACGCACGCACGCACACACGCACACGCACACACACACGCACACGCACACGCACACGCAAACACGCACACGCAAACACGCACACGCACGCGCACGCGCACGCGCACGCGCACGCGCACGCGCACGCGCACCGCACACGCACACGCACACGCACACGCACACGCACACGCACACGCACACGCACACGCACACGCACACGCACACGCACACGCACACGCACACGCACACGCACACGCACACGCACACGCACACGCACACGCACACGCACACGCAACGCACACGCACACGCACACGCACACGCACACGCACACGCACACGCACACACGCACACGCACACGCACGCACACGCACACGCACACGCACACGCACACGCACACGCACACGCACACGCACACGCACACGCACACGCAAGCAATGCACACACACGGACACGCGCACACACGCACACACGCACGCACACACGCACACACAAACAACACACACACACACACACACACACACACACACACACACACACACACACACAATGCGATGTTCTACTCCTCAGAGGATGTTTGACTCGTGGTACTTTTCTTGACGTTCTTTTTGACCGTCGAACCATTACCAGAAATTGTAGTACTCATTCCGTTTCAATCAATCAATCAATCAATCAATCAATCAATCAATCAATCAATCAATCAATCAATCAATCAATCAATCAATCAATCAATCAATCAATCAATCAATCAATCAATCAATCAATCAATCAATCAATCAAACGATCGATCGATCGATCGATTTTACGATCGATCGATCGACGATCGACTCGATCGTGACGACCGACCGATCTCGTCGATCACGATGTGATTCCGACGATCACGACCGATCGATCGATCGATCGATCAATCAATCAATCAATCAATCAATCAATCAATCAATCAATCAATCAATCAACCAACCAATCAACCAACCAATCTATCAAGTCAAGCAATCAAGCAAGCAAGCAATCAATCAATCAATCAATCAATCAATCAACCAATCAATCAATCAATCAATCAATCAATTAATCAATCAATCAATCACTCAATCAATTAATCAATCAACCAATCAATCAGTCATCCAATCAATCAATCAATTTATTTCAAAACACACAACATTAAAAACAAACAAACCCAGTCAAATAAATAAATACTTAATAAAAAGTCACGTGGTATGATATACAATCATAAAGAGATATGTTTTGAAAAGGAGTAGTCGTGAAGTTATACACATATGAGTGTCTAACCCTGTGAAAAACATTGACAAAATAAAAATTTGTTGCAGTTACACTAGGAACGTGTCTACATAACAGTGATTCACTTGCCGTAATACCGATGTACTTTTATGTATACATAGTATATGTACACATAAACATTACTTTATTAGAGTATATTAACGTAATGACGTTTAAATATATTTTTGTATGTCATGCTAACAAGCGATGTATTTAGTAAGTTCCACAATTTTACGCCAAGTACAGGTACGGACATTGCTCTCATAGTTGGACGCGCATATTCTCTCATAACTTGATGTGTTCGTCTATTAAGACACCAAGACATTTAATTGTTTGAAATCTCTGTATATTATTATTATTATTATTATTTATTATTATTATTATTATTATTATTATTATTATTATTATTATTATTATTATTATTATTATTATTATTATTATTATTATTATTATTATTATTATTATTATTATTATTATTATTATTATTATTATTATTATTATTATTATTATTATTATTAATAGCAATCTTCTAATGGGTATATCTGCCTAATAATATATAATTAGTTTTAGCAATATTTAATGACAGTTTGTTTTAACGCAAATTTACTTGCACATGTTATTAAGCTCCGTATTTAGTTCTAAATTCCGAGTTGAAAATGCAGGCATAACATGCTGATTCAACTAGGGTATAGGGAAAACGTTCTTAAGTTTTTCACTCTGCCTCTGTGTGCCAATAATAAGAAACTCTGTTTTATCAGCATTCAACTTCAGTCTACTCTCAGTCATCCAGTACAAAATGTCATTAAGACAATTGCTACGTTGTTCTGGTGAACTATTAGCAACTGGAGTATACATAATGATATATAAAAGTGTATTTGTGTAACATCTACGTGACGACGATGGTTCATATGATGCCTATTAATAACTGAACTCAATGGAGTTGTGTACAGTGGAAAAAGTAACGATCCCAAAACTTAACGCTGAGGAACACCACATGAAAAATTAAGTAGTGACGAAAACAATCCAAAATCTTAACTCTCTGGTGTCTGCTACTAAGATAGGAGTTAAACCAGCTGAAAACAACTAAACCAGATACATCGTACCACAAAGACAAACGATGTAAATGTAAATGTTTATTTATACAGTGATATTCTATGGTGCTGCACAATATACGAGTCAATATATAATAATAATAATAAAGCTTTATTTCCATATTCAACGTGCATTACACGATGAATTGGAATGTAGTCTGGCGTTGACTCATATAGTGCTATATATATATATATATATATATATATATATATATATATATATATATATATATATATATATATATATATATATATATAACCATGTCATGTTAGGTATATTAATCATACTATTCTAATGGATCGTTTATTTATTGAGCTAATTTATTTTACAATTTTATATTATATCAATATATGTGTATTACGTTGAATGTTTATATGTAATATATAATATAATGTGGATGTTACATGCGTAGTCGGTACTGGATTGTCATCGGGATAAAGAAAACGCAACTAATCCCTGTCTAAAACTAGCATTTCAATACGGAAACGCTTTGATTTAAGAAAACGCGTAATAACTCTATATTGACGTCAGTTCATATACTTTCATATCCGATTCCTGTGCATATACGATTCGAGTCGCTACGTGGAGCGATTACATTTTCCGCCTTTGTTCGTTATAGAAACTATACTTGTATTAATCTCGATTGGGCACAGCAATTATTGTTTCCCCATCCCGCACCCGGATGCCATTGATGTGCTTTCAGAATCTTGACTTAGTGGCGGCATGACGTCATCGTTCTTATTACACGCGGACTGTCAGCAGTATAAATTAAGTATATTTAGATAAATCAAAATGGATGTAGTCTGGTTTGGAACATATATAGGAAGTTCACCGCTACGGTCACTCTTGGAATTTATCAAGAAAGTTACCTAAATCAAGCCGTTACCGCATTATCAGGATTAATGTGTATATCTTCCTGTACATAAATTTATCTATTGTGGCCGTAATTATGAGGGAGTTTTATTAGGTTATTTGAACGACAAACATTGTTGTCCGTTGATTCAACGGTATAACAGATATAGGAATGTACCGTCATATCCAATATTTAAGTTAAACCACAATCATCAGGAGAGTAATGATCACAATGGTGTTAACACAATTCTTCACACAAACTTACCGTACGTTATTCATTGCATCGGCATATCAAACGAACTTTAAACTTCATAGCTCAAGAACAGTGTCCAGCGATCGACACATTTCACATACGGCAATTATATCAAGACTTTCTTCTGTTGGAAATTGTAGTCATAAGAGCAATACGCTTTCGAACAAACCGTCGAAAACTAATTACATACGTCAGTCCAATAAAACGCCGAAATAGGCCACAATGAAATTTCCTGGCCTCCTGCTGTCTGCAAAACAAACCTGAATACGTTTTTATGTTTCAACATATGATATTCATCCAATCTATTTTAAATGTCATATCTCGTAATAATGTCACGATGGGTAACAAATCTAGAGTACAACATGAAAATCTAACTGATAATGTTATAGTTTATGTTATCATAACGTCGATAACTACTAACTTAACTAGGTTAATAAATCAGTTGCATCTCGACTTGTAGACATACACAGAATGCTCCTACAATCATACTGGTTGCTGTAATAATAGCAAACATCCAATTAATTAATTCTGTTGTGTGAGTTTTTTTTTTTTTTTTATAATATAATTATACTATGATATGATGTAATATGTATGTATAATGATATGTTTATACTAGTTATAATATATATATATATATATATATATATAATATTATAAATATATTATAGTTATAATAATATAGTATATTATATATATATAATAATATATCTATTTTGTGTCTTTATTTAATTTAAGAACTACGAGTGTAGTTTATTCATAGAATGTTCGGTCTACTTTCGTGCGTGTTATGAACACATTGTTGGTATGGTTATTACACATACTCAATAAAACAGTTCCCATGCTGCGTGGCACCAACACAGGTAAAATGCAATTTCCGTACTTGTAATAAACATTCCATTAAATGCAGAACAACAGGACATGCAGTCATTAGTCTCCGTGTTGCTTTTGAGCGTCTGTTTGTGAAGAATTTCACTTAATACCGTTTCACAATAGTTTGTTTGGATTATATAGGCGAGACAACGGCTAGTTATTTATAATTGTGATGCCTTTCGCAAAGATTTTGCCAATTTGTTTTTGGCAAAACGACATTCCGTTAACTATGACCAGTTCTTGTTACACCAGTAGACTAAATATATATATATATATATATATATATATATATATATATATATATATATATATATATATATATATGTATATTATATTCCAGAAAGCCAATGTGGATTTCGTCGCTCACGCTCTACAATCGACATGAGATTCACCTTGCGATAACTACAGGAAAAAGCAGCTGAACAAAAACAAACTCTGACTTGTCAAACACTTTTGACAAAGTGGACAGGTCAACCTTGTGGATCTTACTACGGATGTCCCGAGCCGAGACTTTTGTCTAGATAATTAAAGAATTCCATGAATTGGAGCAGTGTCTATTGGTGGACCAACTACTGAGTCATTTGAAATTAACCACGGACTAAAGCAAGGATGTGTCATGGCACCTACCTTGTTCATTCTCTTTCTGGCAGCACTATTGTCTACAGTGTCCGAACACCTTAGTGAGGGATTTTCATCCGCACTATATCACATGGAAAATTATTTCAGTTGGCCTGACAAAGCAAGCACAAAAACTCGAGAATTTCGTCATTCGTGAACTACTATTTGCAGATGATGCTGCTACCGTTGCACATACACTAGAATACACCAGAGAGATATGCAAACAGTTTGAACAAGCTGCAACCCTGTTTGGACTTAAAATCAATACAAAGGAAATTGTGATGCTCTACCAACCACAAACAGAACAAACTTCAATCGATCCACATGTTGAAATCTATGGCATGCCACTAAAATCAGTTAAGAATTGCACATACCTACAACGCCATTGATGTGGAAATCTACAACCGTATTCATGCTGCCTCTGGAGCCTTTGGAAGACTGTGGAAGCGTGTATGGTCACAATATGGTATTACAGTCTCCACAACGTGCACGGTGCACAAGGCAATTGTGCTTCCAACACTACTATACTCAGCGGAGACATACACTCTCTACCGTCGCCACTTTAGAAAACCTTCCCAAGTGCATCTCCGACGTCTACGACAAATCCTGCGGATCTCATGGAAAAACCACATTCCAAATGTTGAAGTCTTGTGACGGGCTAATATGTCCAGCATAGAAGCCATTCTAACTGCTTCCCAACTCTGTTGGATTGGACATTTCATCCGTATGAATGACAGCAGACTCCCAAAAGCTGTGTTCTATAGGGAATTAGCCAAAAGGGAAACGTCTTCATGATGGACACCGGCGATGACACAAAGATGTTGTCAAATGACATCTAAATGCAACACAAATCGCCGTAGTCACCTGGGAGACTCTTGCACAAGATCGACAACAGTGGAGCCAGGTCATTCACAAAGGAAAGATCCACGTTGAAGAAAATATATCACAAAACTACTAACATGATCACAATCTCCGCCATGGCTTTCCTGACGCTTCTGCCCCATCATCTTCTGTGTCAACTGCGGGAGAGGCTTTACAGCTCGAATTGGACTAATCTCTCACCGACGAGCAAAGCACATGGACGAAACCCTACATTGATGTCATCATCGGGCGCGTTGCCAGCAGAGAGAGAGAGAGAGAGAGAGAGAGAGAAGAGAGAGAGAGAGAGAGGAGAGAGAGAGGAGAGAGAGAGAGAGAGAGAGAGAGAGAGAGAGAGAGAGAGCGCGAGTACTTCGAATAAAATATTAACTTTTACACTTATAACTGTACAATAGCACCTTTATAAGCACGTGCCCTTATACTAAGACAAGAATGATCAACATTTGTAACTGTTTTAACATGCATCTATAATATTAAAAGGCATCGCAGGCAAGGTCATAGATAAATTATATTTTGTATTAACTAACACAATGCGTTTGAATGGAATGGACTTGATTTTGTAAGTGCAATTAACGAGCTGCAAGATAGGCAAAAGTTAGTACGATATTTACACGTTCCAAGTACGAGTAATAACTTACCAACAACATTCCTATGATACAGTAACATACTAGGACATAATATCATGCTTTGATGAGTACAGCGTCATGCTATATTTTAATACAGATCAATTCGTGGTCACCATCAGCATTGGGCGCATGTGTTAGGGCAGCTGCTTCAGGTTTGACTCGAGATAAGCCAACGATCACGTCACAATATAACTCAATAGACGACGCAGCAGAACTCCCAACAAAAACTGACGAAACGCAAAAAAACCCACACAAAAACAGAACGAAATCAATACACCGCACGGATGCCGGATATAATATAAATGTTACTAAGCAACTTGTTCATACACTTTCTCGGAAGAATTAATTCCGTGAGAAACAACTAAGATGCGGCATTGATTTAATTAGAGCCGATTTCGAAACATTTAATACTTAATTGCGTACTCGAAGCTTCGCCACATCCATAAAATCGTCAAAATATTCGGAAGCGTCGTAGAAGACTGTGGTACCCACCGTACATCGACTACCCTGGTCCCGTGAGGTGGCAGCACTGGGAGATTAATGCCCTGCCACCAAGGAAAAAAACTAAGACAACAATATACTTTTATAAGATAATAATACACTAGAAAATTATATTATTAAAAAATCAGTTGTTTATGTAGCAGGAATTATGGCAGGATTAGCATTGCCTCTTCTTCTTCCATTCAATGACTTCGGTCAACTTGCTGAGCATTATTGTCATTGGGTTTTAGAGTTTTCCTTCTCTAGAATTAGTGAGTCCACTACAGGTTACACATTTACCCCCTGTGTGAGATCGTTTACAAACTCTGGCATAGACACCAGTTAGAAGGGACCACCGGCTTTTAGTGTCTCTCCCGAATGACACAGGCAAATGTGGGGTGAACGAAATTGCCTAAGTTTCACAACGGCGGTAGGTGGGATTGAACCACCGTCCCCTTGATTGACAGTCCGGCGCTCTACCGCGCGAACGCCTCTTCCCACTGTCTCTCTCGGATAACGTTCAGAAGCTGCCTAAGTCACAAGACTGTCTTCTCGGCGTAGCGATGTCACGCAGCCGGGCGAGAGTCGGTTAAGCGAGACTAGGCACACGGTTGATCCACCACATGCTAAAGATTGACGTTTCTGCGCAGGCGCGATAAATGTAAAATCATAATGTGCAGCGCTACGACATAACATTGTTAATATAAATGCCACGGGCTGTTCGTCAACTTTCGTGATGATTACTGTGAAGAGTTGCTTAAAATGTCGTTGAATACAAAAAAATATTAGGTTTATTTAAATCAGTGTCACGGATTATGGCGCACTACGGTCACGTGATTTATGCTTGCTATCAAGTTATGCATCACAACTTGTTTGCCTCGTGTTAATTTACGACAAATAACTTTGCTAATAGGTTTTATATGTCCTAACGAACAACCCGTAGTATTTATACCATAAGTGCTTTGTCCTTTAGCTGCACATTGATGATTTTACATTTATTGCGTATGCGCAGAAATTTTTATAACGCCGGAAAAATATCAGCGCTACAACGCCATTCACATGCGCAAGTGAAATTAGAGCACTTGTACAGTTTACCCAGTACGTAGCTGGTGCTTTATAATTACTCTACATCTGAGTAGAATTCAATACTGGCTCTCACACGTTGTGTAAACACATAAGAGTCAGCTTTTAACAGTTATTTCTGTCGCTTCGAATTTTCCTAAACAATTTGTTGAAAATAGACTCACCCTAAATAATCCAACATTTAATGTCAAGCTTTACTACTGTTTCGGCCACAATAAATTATCGTTCGCTGAGTCATCATGTAGGTGCGCATCACACATTGAAATCTCTCTCATATATTGCGTGTAGACGTTGTCATACGTCAAAGTTAAGGTAACTACAACTACTTACACAACGGAGTGTGTAAGTAGTTGTAGTTACCTTGTGTGAGGAGCGGTGGTCGCGTGACAGAGCACCGGACTGTCAATCGACGGGATGGTGGTTCAATCCCACCTACCGCCGTTTCGATACATAGGCAATTTGCCTGTGTCCGGTGGTCCCGTCTATCTGGTGTCTATGCCAGGGGAAGTCAAAGATCCAACCAAGGGGTAAATGTGTAACCTGTAGCGGACTCACAAATTCTCGTTGGACTTTAAACGCCCTGCAAAGGGTCCCGTCCAGTATTTTGGAGAAGAGAAGAAAAGGGAGTAGTCCAGTCCTTAAAAATACTAGATGCGCTAAACAGTTTATTTCCTGGCAAACCTGTTCAATCGAACACCACCTCGACGTGCCCGTGAAACACTTAGCCACCCGGATATTAATTCAGGATGACTATTCGTACACATAATGTTCACGATAAACATCGCAGTAGAGCATTACACAAAAAGGTAAACATAAATTCTGATGCGGGAATAACATTTTATTGCAACTGGAAAGAAAGATATGTCTCAGTAATACATCAGATGTCGAGTCATAAAGGTAAATTAATTAAAACGAAATGTAGAGTTCTAGCAACATCCCTAAAGGCATGGGTGGATCGGAGAGGCATTTTTATTTTATATTAATTTTCTTGCTCATATTGAAGGCCCTTATCCCTATTTACAAGGGGTTGGCCGAGTATAGATAAATTATTGTCCTATGAAAAATAAATAGCATTAACATTTTAAATATAAAATAACCTTATAATTTCATATACACGAAACTTATTTAACTGTGCTTAGGCTATTATCCCAACCACACAGAATAAGCAAGGTTATTAGTAAGCGATGTTTCTGCTTTGTCGCAACATTCATGTATACGACTTACCATTTTGGCCGTTGGGTTATTGCTCTGAAGTTCCAGAAAACAAATTCAGGAAAGAATGCCTACTCTTCCGTGAAATTCACGAAGATCGGCCAATACAGGAATAGAATCACTTGTGTAATTCGTGAATTTATACTACCAAGTTGCAAGGAAGAGTTACTAATTAACTAACATATATCTAAAATATCTGTATTCATGCGATACACCACCAAACGTACAGCTGTGATATCGTACGTCTAAAGACATTTTAATCAGTGAAATGTA
Organism: Ridgeia piscesae; assembly: GCA_025642075.2. Taxonomy (NCBI): domain Eukaryota; kingdom Metazoa; phylum Annelida; class Polychaeta; order Sabellida; family Siboglinidae; genus Ridgeia; species Ridgeia piscesae. The sequence goes on along the minus strand of JAODUO010001916.1, from coordinate 81,843 downwards.
AATAACATATGTATATATATATATATATATATATATATATATATATATATATATATATATATATATATATATATATATATATATATATATATATATATATATATATATATATATATATATATATATAAATCATTTAAAACTATTTCTAAATTGTCAAACATTCACAAAATAGAGCAGCAGTGTTCATTATGGTTTCCCACAACAAATCACAATCGATATGCCCCAGCTATATATAACAATAATACATGTGTAGTTCGAAAAACCTCTAAGACATTAATGTCCCACTATAGATGAGGCATAGCAAATCCTACCTCAGCAAGGCTGTGCACTCCCAGTGGAAGACATGCAAACACGACAGTGCTAAGTTAACATCTTCTTTGATATCTGATGTCTGAATCCTCTCACAATGTAGAACGAAAACAGGTAAAACAGGTGAATCACTGTTTGCGAAATGAAGAATCGCAGAGCCACTTCTACTGTCTGTTTTACAATGCTACAACACTAAAATACAACATGAAGTTCGTCATATATTTATTGTAAATCCCCATTGGCTTTTCCTTTTTCATTACCTAACAACGAAAATCCACAAATGACTAACCTTTGTCCTAATGACAATCGTGTTCGTAAGTTCAACATTATAATCGACGCAATTAGTATATTTTTCTTACGAGGTCTTATGTTGCAACATGATACGCTTAATCTTCTACACAATCAAACTAATCCTCTAACATATATTTCTATCTCACCGTTGATATCAACACAGTGTCACATTGCAGACAATAGAAAACCCTGAGATGTTGTAGTGGGTACTAGACTTGTGTACCATTCGGCTTTATACAGAGTATAGTATGTACCGTATATTTTATACATAATACGGTAACCTGTTCATCTGTTTCTGGTGCATATAAAACACATTATTAAAAAGCCTTTGTAAGATGTCAGTTATTAGGCATGACAAACAAAACAGATGCTGGACATATTTTACCGGTAGGTAAGACGTGCTGCAATGTATGTCCTTAAACACAAATTATTTATCGAGTAATTTCTAGATATTTCAGCATGCTATGCACAGTAAAGGTGTGGATGTGTGACTGTGGCGCCACACTGTGGATTTGTGGGACAATGTCAGTGATACCATCTGCTGTACGGATGTACGCATTTCAGACGTAGAGACTACCAGATTTTATGGAATGCCTTCTATTTTCACTTATTTGTATGTGTTTTACATGGATATGGAAGATTCAAAAGTATTATCAGTTAGCGACGTATCTAGCTACATGGAATACCGGTCTTACTGATTAAAACACCGGTTTCTAAACTTTATAAAAATACATATTCATCATTTACCAATTTTCGGAACACGACCAGTCTCAAATAATACGTAGTGTGTCGTTGCATAATAACATAATAACCATTGTAGACCCAAAATTGTACACAGCGTTATAATATTTGTATACAATGAGTGATTTTAATTTCATATTTCTATTTTGAGTATGTGTGATCGTTGTCGTGGAGATTATTCTGGTCTTCCCTCAATTCCACGTGAGCACTCTGGCCGTCACTCACTCACGCACCACCGGCATCTGAATGTCCCCTAAAACGTAATACTCAATAGTGCAGTGTGTGTACACACATGCATATGGATATGGACGCACCTACGTACGTACGTACGTACGTACGTACAATCATACATACTGACATGCATATATACATACATACATACATACATATATACAAACATACATACATACATACATACATACATACATACATACATACATACATACATACATACATACATATACATACATACATACATACATACATACATACATATACTATACAATATTGTAATATATATATGTATAATATATATATATATATATATATATATATATATATATATATATATATATATATACATATATATATATATATATATATATATATATATATATATATATACATATATATGCATATCATAATATATATATATATATATATATATATATATATATACATATACATATATAAATATATATTAAATGTATATACATATAATATAATGTAAAATATATATAAATATATATATTATATGCAAATATATGTAGTTCACGTATACAACAAATGAAAAATAGGCAGTATACTGCATATAATTCCGTAAATAATTTACAAAACTGCACAACGCATATTGGTGAGTATAAAACACATGTAAGTTAGTCGCAATGTAAACAGAATGACATTCATTTGAACATGTTGATATGTATACGATTCGTGGAGAATCATAATATACAAGTTAACCGTTATGCTACATGTTTTAATAGTAAATCCTCAGATCGGTTAATGCGCATTAGGGTGACACCAATCGACGCAGCAAGAAACTAATCAGAGGGCGAGTGGACACAGAGCAGGGTGAGTTGAAGTCGCAACCTGGGATTAGATATGAATAGACTGCCACAACATTAGCGCAATTAATATACAGATTCGCACGTATATAAGAGATATCGAAAGAACGGGGTCTAACCGGCTCGTCTTCTGCGATCACTCAGTCTCGCATTGAGGATCAGCTGGAGGCCGAATGGTTCGGTGATATCGTCATTCACAACTCTGGCGTCGTCCGCAAGAGCGTTCTCCCACAAGTTGTCAACAGGGATGTCCGCCATGTTGGTCTCCATCACCAAGTGAACGTGTGTGTCCTGTGAGCGTTTGTTTGCTAAATACGACAACGATAATATTGTTAAAATGCAGTTAGTTTTCCTTATATATTTACTAGATAGCGTAATAGTAAATTGCAACTGTCAGTGCAAACGAAACACATTATTTATACGACGTTACTTACGTTAGGTTATGTGGTGGTAAATAAAAAAGTGCATTACAACATATTACTTTTTAAAATGTAATAGGAACATATTACATTTTAAAATGTAATATTACATTTTAAAATGTAATATGTTCCATTTAAGCGGACGTTTCACACATCAGGCATTCTGCTAGAAAACATCCGTCGTATTTGTAGCTATATATGTCAATAATTTAATTCAAAATTAAAAGAAATGTGTTTATCAACGAGTCTTTTTCAAAGTTGGTAACACACAGTTCTATCGCAGTGTAACTTCCTGGAAGTCAACGTTGAAGAAACAGACCAATATCTGGCCAATATCAGTGGGCTCTACATAGTGCAACTTGTTTTCTCTAAGACCCTGTCTAGTTAATTCTGGCCAACTTCTCTGGCGAGAATTGGCATAGCAGTAATGAGAAGTCTGCGGTCTAGAGTGTGGGAAAGTTAAACATCAAAGCGCATTGCGGACAACTCATTATTGCCAATAAATTTGTATTTGAAACTGAATGTTTTGTTTACCGTTTGACCGTGTTGCAGGCGACATCTGTCAAATAGCGAACATTGTTCCTAGCTTAACAAAGAAACTAAACATAAACTGGCAGGCAGTAAAGCTTCCATATCCATGTTGTAGTCATAATAACATAACATTAAATGGAGGAAAAAAAATCTACGAGCTGGCACCCTCGCTTTAGTACGGCTAAAGCAACACTGGCAGTTGTCATGACTCACCTCCCCGACAGGCGTGAATGGCCCAAGATCCCGCACACTTCCCTAGAAAAGGAGCAGGAAAACCGGGTATCAGTTTGAATATTAGAATAAATTACGCCGCGAGAAAACAGGACACCCATTAGACAGCAAGATATATATATATATATATATATATATATATATATATATATATATATATATATATATATATATATATATATATATATAACACACACACACACACATTCATCACTACAAACACAACGTTGACCAAGGAATTATTAAAAAAAAAAAACGAATATTGCACCATGCCACAAATAATAATTCATTTCTATGGACAATTCTGATGATTGGCACAACTGATCGTAGACTGCTTACAGCCATAATTAACACATTTCTTTAAAATGTAACAACTAAATCAAACAATGACGCTTTCGTTTGTCACATCCTGTCTGTTTTACTTCTTTTATTTGATCTCGTCTTCATCTTCCTAATCATACTATTATGTCCACTGAACAGCAGCACGTCTAACCAAAACTACACTGGTCGGCCACGAGCATGATTTGCCACCAATGTATTCTTACTGACAAAACGGAAACTAATCGATCGACATAGAAATATATAAGAGATATAGCCTGATGCAAACAACTTACCTGCTACGCAATATTCGCCAAACCACACAGATGTCACAACCATAAGAATCAATGGTGCATAACTATACGAATTCATCTTCTACCCTGATACTCCTCTGTCTTATCCTATGTGTGCAGCGTCGTCTTCACGTCTGTTCCTGGCGTCGACCAGATGGAATTGCCATTGGGGTGCAGCCACATGCACTACATGACTATTTTCACCGCTGCATAGCTCGTATACGTCACTCATTTTCATGAACAGAATGCTGAATTGACGCAAGCGTTGAACAACGTTGTTATTGGTGGAAGTGTAAATTCAATGACGTACATGGTTGGTAAGGCGCGACTGGCTTATAGGGTAATTAATTGCATTCCATGTTTATGACCATTTATTGTACTGTGAATGTCGATTGCGTCAAAGCTATAAGTTCACATGCACACACTCATCCCACCCTCACACGCACGCACGCACGCACGCACGCACGCACGCACACGCACGCACGCACACACACACACACACACACAGGGAGAGAGAGAGAGAGAGAGAGAGAGAGAGAGAGAGAGAGAGAGAGAGAGAGAGAGACGGAGAGAATGACAGACGGACGGACGGACGGACGGACGGACGGACGGACGGACGGACGGACGGACGGACGGACGGACGGACGGACAGGGACGGACGGACGGACGGACGGACGGACGGACGGACGGACGGACGGACGGACGGACGGACGGACGGACGGGAGGACGGACGGACGGAAGGAAGGAAGGAAGGAAGGAAGGAAGGAAGGAAGGAAGGAAGGAAGGAAGGAAGGAAGGAAGGAAGGAAGGAAGGAAGGAAGGAAGGAAGGAAGGAAGGAAGGAAGGAAGGAAGGAAGGAAGGAAGGAAGGACGGACAGGGAAATATATATAGTATGTGATGAGTGATCAGAGTGTATCCGTACCCCGAAACATGAAAACTATTATTCTGGAGTGAACAAACGGCCAACTTTGGGTGCTTGTAACTCTGAAATTATAAACAAAACCAAATAAGTACAGAATCCAGTTTCCCATACAGTAATTTCGTTACATCGCATATTGTAGAATACTTACTTCAAAACTAATAAAGTTATCTGCATTCCAAAATCATGACACAGATTTATTGCAAAAACACAGAGAGACACAGAGACAGCGACAGCGACAGCGACAGCGACAGCGACAGCGACAGCGACAGCGACAGCGACAGCGACAGCGACAGAGACAGCGACAGAGACAGAGAGATACGTCTCACAAAAATACACCATATACCAACTGAGATCATAATATTATAATCAGCCAAGTATTGAAAAGGGAGGACAACTTTCCATTTCTAGATTGGAGAACTGGAGAAAGCCTCATTATCATATAGGAATGGGAAAGCTGCAGCATTTGACAACGGACTTATAAGGTGAAAGATGAGTACGTACAAGTACATTGCTAAAACCTGAGTACGAGTATTCATGTGTATAAATACGAGTACACTTTAAAAATATTATATAATAGTGTACTTTAACATTATATAACTCAACACACATAAATATACAATGGTAATTATTGATCAATTATTTTAAAGACAATTGTAAAAACTAATGCATTCCATGTGCAGTTGGGCGGTACTATAAAATGATTAAGCACAGGTGACATTCTACTATTTATTTGTATTCCTCAACTATTGCGTTAATAAAGTTCATCAAGCAATATTCCATTTAACTTAATATGACAATGTAGTAGATCTCTCTTATTGGTTATATGTTAACTATATATATATATATATATATATATATATATATATATATATATATATATATATATATATATATATATATATATATATATATATATAAATGTATATATGGATTTTGTAAGATAACTATTTATTTATGTGTAGTTGTGTATCACCCTATTTGTAACATATTGACTGCAAATGTTTATCTTATCACAAAACATTCTTTCAGATCAATGCAATGGCATCCAGATGGTCTGATGTTCAAAGTGTATTTTATATGTGCAACCCTTGATATTTTTGTTATCATGTCTAAGATCGATCGACACAACATTCTAAAAGGGAACAATGGTGATGGTAGTGCAGTTGCTGAGCCGATCACTTTAATAGTACTCAACTTTAATAGTAGTCAACAATTTGATAACTTATCGAAGAGTGCTCCATAGTTAAGAGTTTACATAGATCTCTGCATGCCATGCTATCCGAGGCATTCGTCAAAACGTTCATAAATCCTTGGAACATCTAGTCCAACTGTTGGCACTTACAATAGCTGTAACAAAAAGACATTAGAGTAAGTTTTTAACTTATTATAGCTATTGTATAATATAAGATGATGCTTTATTGTCTCAACTGTGGAGTTGATGAATTGTTCTCCAATAAGAACAGGCATGACTGCGACATGTACATAAAACATAAACCATTCGACAAAAACAGAGTAAGTAATTAATTAATGTTTTATAAAGATATGTTGGTGTGGTTGACGTAGAACCTGTGGTTTCATGTCAGTTTTCAGAATTCTAGAAAGCCATGATCTTAACTTTACAATCAGATTATCAAACAAGCAGCAATCACACAGTGAAGTATGCTTTCAGTGGTGTAGTGATACATTAGAACAGGTATCAAGTATAAATTAGAACAGGTATTTTCTAATTTATACTGATAGCTCTCAGTCTGTGGAAAAAACACAAATGCTAGTTGACTTTAGAGCAACCACTGAAACATATTCCAGCCAAGGTATTTGTACTGATTGCCCTGGCCAATTTCTTCACCATGGATAACAGCAGTCAAGTGATCAGCAAAAATACATTTAGCATGAAAAAGCATTTCTTGAGTTTTGCTAATATTGCGTTTATGCAGTAACCAATTACATATACATATTCACACAATGTGAGCAACAGCACATCATACAGTTAAATAATTTTATATGGATAACATTTTTGGACACATTAAAACATGCAGAATATTGCATACTTCTATAATTAAATCATGAAATGTATTTATACAAATATACAATACAATATGATTATTTATTTTAAAGACCAATTGGAATCAGGGAATCACCATTTATTTTAGATAATAATTGTATTTGACTATGACTTGCAAAATAATCTTTCTATACATCCTATCCTACGTATAAGGTTAATTAACTAGGCTAATATTATATCATATGTGAGAGCTATGTTTTAACAGAAGCACATAGATTTGTTTGAGGAAAACGTTTTTTTGTTAGAAACACACAAAACATTACGACGACGATGATTAATGTCGCCACAAACAGTACTGGTTTCACTGTTTAGGCTGAATTACGAGTTATTGAACACAGCTAGTACTGTTCAAGCTATACAACACAGCGCACTATACTGTGTCTACGCCAAACAGGTTTGAGATGAAGAAATTATGAGCATTCTCTCCTCTGCCATGTAAACCAAATATATCATTCACAATCTATGATATAGTTTGAATGCATTATTGGCCTGGCAAAACTGGCGAGAAATTTGTTTTTGTCTATGTTACCCCATATGGCTATGCTTAACCATACGACGTGTGCGACGTTGGCAAATTACTATTAATTCAAAACATCTAGAACTACACTGAATATAGCCACAACATTTACCAAACTAGTTACATTCATCATTTTAGGAATGTTCTCATTGGCATTGAAATAAACAGTTATATGCGCCGCAAGAATCCTGCCCATGTTTGCCAGCTCCGTGCCGCGACTCGGAAACCGGAAGTGCGGAATAAAATTTAATCTTTTGCGCTCGTGACCTTTGTAGGCCACTCCTGCGCTCGCGAAGCGCCGCGAACATAGGAGGCAGCAGTCCAGTGTATAAACGGTCTGTGATTTGACAACGTACCAAACGATCTGCTAAAGAATAGAAGAGAAGCTGCGATATAGATCCTCACTAGTATCTGCAAATCTGGCAGATCGGAGAAAGTGGCGAACATCATTGAGTTAATCACTCTTCCGACGAAAACCAACACAAATAAGAATTACTCCACTTCTTCACACGAACAGCAACGCACACGACACGGGGGCAGCACAGCTGCAAAGAAGAACTTCAACGTTGTGAACGCCCTTCGCACACGCACAAAGACCGCACGCACAAAATACAGCAGTGTAACAACTCGCACACGGCAACAGCGAACACAAGAAGCAAGGGCCGTCAGTGACGCCTCGTCACTTACACTGTACAACATTATTACTTGAATGAACAGTGGTATATGCGCTAAAAGACGACACCAACAGAGCGCTGGGCAACAACATCCAGCCAATGGCAAAGAGAAACCACGTAAGCAACTGATGCACAGGAACAGGAAAGAGGGAAACAGTTTAACTATCGCGGAACCTGCATCACTATCGAGTGTTCGTTGCAAAATGTGCACATACATTAGATTGGAGAACAAAGAACATCTTCCACACACACACCCGCACGCACGCAGGCACACACGCACATACCGCACATACCCCCACCCATGCACACACACACATAGATACACACACAACACACACAACACACACACACACACACACACACACACACACACACACACACACACACACACACACACACACACACACACGCACGCACGCACGCACGCACGCACGCACGCACGCACGCACGCAGGCAGGCAGACAGAACACAGACACAGACACAGACACAGACACAGACACAGACACAGACACAGACACAGACACAGACACAGACACAGACACAGACACAGACACGGACACAGTCAAGGACACGGACACGGACACGGACTCGGACACGGACACGGACAGGGACAGGGACAGGGACAGGGACAGGGACAGGGACAGGGACAGGGACAGGGACAGGGACAGGGACAGGGACAGGGACAGGGACAGGGACAGGGACAGGGACAGGGACAGGGACAGGGACAGGGACAGGGACAGGGACAGAGAAAGTGCGTGTGTCTTGGCATGCGATCGTGCGTATATGCCTGTTTGCGTATACACGCAGCGTGTGCATATCCTAGATATATATGTATATGATTTCTTGGGAGGCCAACCCTTTACAGCATTCCACGTCTGTTCAACCCCTTGTCCTGCCAGGAAACTGTTTCCTTGTTGGTCACTATGGATGTGCATGCACGTCACCGACAGATCATTTGCCGCCAGGGTTTCTTGTGTTAACATTAATACTTTTTGCGGTGTTTAAGTTGCTTAACGCACACCTTATGATGTGTTCACATTAATTGTTTAGATTACGTTTCTAATAATGTTATGATGTGTTTTAAGTCAGTGAGAGTAAAACGGTAATTCCCCTTATCCTCGTAAACTTTTTATAACTAAAGCACTTCCATAAAAAACACGTGCTTTGTAACGCTAAACGTCACGTCACAATGAAGTATAGGTAATAGCGCCACCTGGCGTAATGACGTCTCGACTTCAATTTGCGACTGCCATATGCGACCAACGTGGTTCCCGCTATTGAAATAAATCTCGGAATATTGTTGCACGTTGTGGGTCATCAAGTAATCTTTCCCACAATTTCCGTGATGAATTTTTTCTCACCGGATGTCGAATCAGAGCGCCTCCTGGCGGGTTGTGGTAACAACAATGACCGTTCGTCTGCTGCCGGCCGCCAATATGTCGACGGGCAGCGTTAGGCCTACCCCGCAATGTCGCCTGTAGGCGGCAGTTTACGGTTGTGGTAGGTGTCCTAAACGTTCTTATATAGTGGAACAGTGCAACAAATAGCAAAACAAACCATCTACGTGAAGGAAGCCACCGCACTGAGATGTTTTTGCTACAACTATTAGACGATAATTGGGTATATTTACGTCATCATGTCATAGTCTCTCCTGTGTGACGTGACGCACATGTTTTTTAGCGACACTTGCATACCTAATTCGCTTATGCTTCGCAATTATGAAACCGAACATTAAACTAATACATATCACAGAGTCAACGATTTCAATAAAACTTGGGAATAGAAGTGTTTTAAAATATGTCATAAACGAATATAGCCGCCTGCACGATCGCAAAATACGTAACACGGGCATCTTAAATTTCCATTTTGTAATATCGCAGTATCGTGTTTCGGGGTACATACTAGCTGAAACCGATGCTGGTAGGCTACGATATAGTATTCATTTTAAGACTATTGTATATAACACTGAAGATACGTATTTGATATTGGCGGTCACTGTAATTTATCATGACGATTACCTTGTCTCTTTAAATGACAAATGCGAATGCTTGTCAAATCGGGGAACTGAGGTTTACCGCAGGAAATGAACATTATACACGGTTCATGGTTCATCTCCTATCTGTAGAACACCGTTTATTGATAGAGTCTGCTGTACCAAAATTAAGAGATTAAGGCAAGGTGTTGCGACTGATTGATACTGATTTAGCCTTTTCCAGATCTTGCGTCTTTTTCCGTCTGCCACGGGAATTCTAACTACGGCTCAGTGATTCCGTTTTGGGATATTTCATCTGCTGCTCTCACCTGTATACAGTGCAGTGGCTACATAGCCGGAGCTTTTAGTTGACCAAATGTTTGTAGGCAAACAATGTGTTTATATGATTAATTACCAAATAGATGCTTGTCTCCCAAACATAAAATGGCCAATAGGTGTACGTCATACGTAGGATGTTCGTCAATGTACGCGAGAATTACTCAATTGTATCATCGCATTTAACTCTATCGCCTCTTGCGTGATGTATAGAATACATTTGTTGCTACACGTTTGGAGTTTGTCGATCAATAGGGCCTGTAAGTGGGTCACGATACATGGCGAGACTCCGCGCGACTGGAGCTGATTGGGGAATGGACACAAGAATAATTTTTTAACGATGGATGACGGTTGTATCTTCCGACTGATGAATACTAGGAAAATCAGGTCTTAAATTTCTTGTGTTATGCCTTTCTTATCTTAACTGTCCGATTTAATATTGAGTTTACCACACTATCATAGACATATAGCGATTTACATAGTGCAGATAATAGACACGATTTTAGGCCGTATGTCTCTTTTACGCGATTTGCATTTTACATTGCTGTACGTTGTGGTTTCGATAAGCACTTTATCTGACAAGTGGTCTAAATGCACATAAGCATAACACATGTATACGTTTGCCCCAAACAGGTTGTACTGCGCGAAAAATTGCACTCTTCATTATTAGTCAAGATCGCCAACATAAGTACTTGCCGCTAATGCCAGGGCAACCACCATAATAATCGTGTAAAATTCATGATTTCCGTGATCATTGTCACCGGCAATGTGTTCCATTGCTTCTGCTTGTAATAATCCTTCGGACAATATAACTGAAATACGCTATTTGGGAACAGTTCGATTATTACAACCAAAAACAAAACAAAGTCCTATATGTTAACATGGAGAATGTGGACTTCCTGCCCCCAACTGCCGCAAGCCTCGTTTTCGCGCGCGAGACTTACACGCCCATTGGTCAAGTGCAACTCTTGCTGCCCGTCCTTGTTGCTTCCGGTGTGTCACGTGGTGTGGGTAGAACAACTAGATCACATTGGATACTGCCTATTTGTGGTTTCTTTTGTTACTAGCGAAATCGTAGCGCGGTCACAATTCTCAATTCAGACCGGTGGTAATTAGGCATATCTGACCTCACACGTCGACTAGTGTTGTTAGAGGGGACTGCAGGAAATTAGGATGGAACACTTCCATTCAATTATGAATATTATCTGGAATTGTGTTGTCTACGCGATTTCTGGGAATGGACATTCCCCGTGATTGATGACATATTTGAATACCACCAAAGAGAGTGACATATGGACGGGTCCTTCCTGTAAGCTGCCAGTGACCAAAATAAACAATGTGTAAGTTATTTAGCGACGGCTTCTAATGACGTACAGCATATTGTGTTGACTGAAATTGTTTTTAAGCACCATAATGTTTCAGTAATATAAAGATGTCAATGAATCTAAATAATTATACACCTTAGACAAATAGACTAGGGTAAATGTAACTAATTTATTATACATATATAACCTGGGACACAATTGTAACGGATATCGCTAGAGTTATATAACAAACATTCGGCTTTGCGGTACACCGGGTTTGCAAGCGTACCGCCTATACCTGGCCCAACAATTGGATGAATGTATTTGTTTAGTTAGACCACGGACTTATATGCACTTATACGTCATGTACGACGAAAATAGAATTAAATAAACCATTTAGAACTACACTGGAGATAGCCACAACATTTACCAAACTAGGTACAGTCATCGTTTAGGAAAATTCTCACTATTATTTAATTAAACAGTTATATTCACCGCAAGAATCCTGTCGATGTTTGGCATCTCCATCGCAGTGGCTAGTAGACCGGAAGTGGGGAGTACATCTTGTGCGCTCGTGACCTTTGTAGCCAACTCCGCCGCTCGCGAAGCGCCGCGAGCGGCGGAGACAGCAGTCCAGTGCATTATAAGTCCGTGGTTAAACCGCTGTTGTCACGAATTTTGGAACCATTTTGTTTTAAGCATGCAAACACTTAAACTTGTTAAATTTGGTTGAGTGCGAACCAAGCGATCGAGAAGTATACTGGTCAGCCCGCGAACCGAACACGTGAATTACAACATGCCGATTTTTCCAATACATTGGAAACATTTGCAAAGTATACCGATATTAAAAATCTGTAACAATTATTTTATTTAACTTGTGCTAAAGAATTGTTAAAAAAGGTATATTTTGACAAAATACATACAAAATACATCCACCTCGAGACGAAGTCGCGCGAACAAAATGTCCACGCCGTGAGTCAGAATGGTAACGCAGTGGTGGTAATGATTTCAAGATCTAACAAGATTGCCATCCGAGAGTGAAATCCAGAAGGCGAATTGACAAGGGAGCATTCGGTATTGAGAGTACGACCCATATTACCTATGTATATTCCGCACATCTGAGGTATTTGTAGATGTTGTTTTCTAAACAAGCCACATGGACCATTACGCAACCAATTAGTATTTTGTGTAATATAAATTATTTTTAAAATGTATGTTAACAAGTATCATTTTACATTTTTCTCAATCAGAGTGTGTTTGTAGATGCCAAATGCATCTGTTGTACGCATTTTATGTTATATTTGGCGGTTATTACTAGCGATCTCCTTAAGTGTTCGTTCAACTCGCGAATGTATTCAACTAGCGGGTTATTAATTACTCGCGTTATTTTCATTGTATGTGGATAAAACTAGCTTGGTGGCGTTAATTTGAATAACTAGTAATATTGGTGATGGTGATGGTGATGCTGATAATGACTACTACTACTACTACTACTACTACTACTACTACTACTACTACTACTACTACTACTACTACTACTACTAACTACTACTACTACTACTACTACTACTACTACTACTACTAATACTACCACTACTACTACTACTACTACTACTACTACTACTACTACTACTACTACTACTACTACTACTACTACTACTACTACTACTACTACTACCACTACCACTACCACTACCACTACCACTACCACTACCACTACCACTACCACTACCACTACCACTACCACTACCACTACTAATACTACCACTACCACTACCACTACCACTACAATACTACCACTACCACTACCACTACCACTACCATACTACCACTACCACTACCACTACCACTACCACTACCACTACCACTACCACTACCACTACCACTACCACTACCACTACCACTACCACTACCACTACCACTACCACTGCCACTATTACTATTATTACTATACAACAATCATCAACAATTTCTTAACAACTACTAATATTATTACTGCTGTTTCCTTTTCGTCTAAATCCTAGGAAACCAAGGTCAGAGGCGACTCAATTATTTGGATGTTCTCAGACCGTACAACGGTCAACATTCAACGGTCATCACCCATCACGTGTCTTGGTTGGGTTCTAATATCCAAAGATGTCAGCCCAGACAAAACCATCAAAGACTACAGCAAAGATTTCAAAAACTGCAAAAGCGAGACGCGCTTTGGGTAGGTGGGATTGGTGTTCGGACCACGACTCGAGATAGTATGAGTCGCCGTGATAATATATGTGAGCGAGGGAGTGAATCGTGTGTTTTCAAGTGCGCGTGTGTTTTCAAGCGTGTTTGTATATGTGCTTGTGTATGCATGTAGTGTGC
>JAODUO010001916.1:47500-62500 GCA_025642075.2 Ridgeia piscesae | reverse complement strand
GATCCTCTGTATAAGACTTGATGTATGCAGTTCCGTAGCTGTTGTGGACTAGCGTATATAATTCCATCGCGCAAATTTAGCAGAATATATATATATATATATATATATATATATATATATATATATATATATAATATATATATTCGTCGTCATCCGCGCGTCTCGTACGATGATGGTGTGCACTGTATAAGAGCCATACTGTATCATACTATGTACATACATATATATTATTTTAAATAAAGTAAGCCAATGAAATGCGTTGTTACATGTTTGCAGATAAACGGTGGGGAATATTCAGTTGAGGTGAAAGCCGTCAAACATGAGGCTGTCAGCAAGGGTATCAAATGAATTTTCTATGGGTAGCCACGAAAGAGTTGTATAATATGTATATATATATATATATATATATATATATATATATATATATATATATATATATATATATATATAATAAATATATATATATATATATATATATATATATATTCATATCATATTAAGAGTTATTTCCAAGAGAATGTTTGTGTAATTAATATAGTGTTACTTAATAAACTCTCGCTGTGTTGCATGACTTCGCCTAAAATATAATTTAGTGACATAATATTACATACTTATTATAATTGAATCCACTGTATTTCGACGATATTTAAATTTATTTATATAATAAATGCTGTATAATCATCGCGTCACTCTGTGGTCGGAACTGTGTGAATATTACAGACTGAGTCTCTCCAAAAACCTTGATTTTTCCCCTCCCAGACGACTGCCAAAAGAACATAATTTGAAACTGTCTAAAACCTTTGCTTGGAGGCACGCCCACTACAACACTTTTCTAAAACCTCCGTTTGACCTCCCGCGAAGCTCACCAATAACTTCACATCGCACCCTACATCCATAATCCATCCCCAAATATTTATATGTCCATCGCACATATATACATCCGCTTCTGATGTATAACACTGGTATAATGCTAGTACGCAATTTGCCGGGGTCGTCATCATGTTGGATTACTTAGAATAAGTATAGTGAACATAATTGCGCTAATTCTGATACGATGAATTCGCCCACATTTGATGGAAGACTATTAGGCAATATATAAAATCCAGTCCTTCTCCACCTGCCATCTGGAAGATTTTCTAGAAAATCTAACCTGGAAACACTTTGCCATATGTTTCAGAAAAAATCGATTGTCGGGTGGATATCGTGTTCGTTATTGACGCCGGTGTGAGTCACATGGCCACCGTAAAGACGATCATCAGAGAGCTGGTGACTTGGCCACAGATTGCCGAGTCGGACGTGCGAGTAGCTGTCATTAACTTCAACGACTCGGGCGATGAAGCGACGGTAGGCAACGGCGTATTTAAAGAGAGGGTGCCAGCTCCGATGTTTTGTTTTAAACTATAACTTTACGTTCTTATGACTACAACATGAATTTTTTTGGGAAGGGTTTTTATTGAATTTTTTATTTATTTTTTTAAATATATTTATTTTTATAAAAAATATTTAATAACTCCCCCAATTTGGTTATTTCTTTGTTTTAAAATATAGTTTATTTTTATAAACCTGCTGTTGGGGGGTTCGCCTATTTGTGTTCATTTACTTTTTTTAAATATACGTTTATGTTCTTATGACTACAACATGCATGTTGAAGGGTTACTGCCTGCCTATTTGTGTTCATTTACTTTGTTTTAAATATACGTTTACTTCTTAGACTACAACACTTTAAGGGTTACTGCCTCCATTTTGGCATTTACTTTTTTTAAATATTTTATTTCATGACTAAACATGCATGTTAAGGGTTATCCCTGCCAATTTGGGTTTTTACTTTGTTTTAAATAAGTTTATTTCTTATGCTAAACTGATGTTGAATTCGCCCCATTTGTGATTTATTTGTTTTAAAATCATTTTCTTTACTCAACTGAGTTGAATTACTGCCTGCCTATTTTGTTCATTTCTTTGTTTTAAAAATTACGTTTATTTTCATGACAAAACATCTTTTGGAAGGGTAACTGCCTGCCTTTTTGGTTTTCTTTTTATTTTGTTTTAAAATTACGTTTCGCTTAGACTACAACGCATTTAAGGGAGTGCCAGGTTTCATTTTTTGTTTTAAATATACGTTTATGTTCTTATGACAACAACATGCATGTTGAAGGGTAACTGCCTGCCAATTTGTGTTCATTTACTTTGTTTTAAATATACGTTTACGTTCTTATGACAACAACATGCATGTTGAAGGGTTACTGCCTGCCAATTTGTGGTCATTTACTTTGTTTTAAATATACGTTTATGTTCTTATGACAACAACATGCATGTTGAAGGGTTACTGCCTGCCAATTTGTGTTCATTTACTTTGTTTTAAATATACGTTTACGTCTTATGACTACAACATGCATGTTGAAGGGTTACTGCCTGCCTATTTGTGGTCATTTACTTTGTTTTAAATATACGTTTACGTTCTTTGACACAACAGCATGTTGAAGGGTTACTGCCTGCCAATTTGTGGTCATTTACTTTGTTTTAAATATACGTTTATGTTCTTATCACTACAACATGCATGTTGAAGGGTTACTGCCTGCCTATTTGTGGTCATTTACTTTGTTTTAAATATACGTTTACGTTCTTATGACACAAATGCATGTTGAAGGGTTACTGCCTGCCAATTTGTGGTCATTTACTTTGTTTTAAATATACGTTTATGTTCTTATGACAACAAATGCATGTTGAAGGGTTACTGCCTGCCTATTTGTGGTCATTTACTTTGTTTTAAATATACGTTTACGTTCTTATCACTACAACATGCATGTTGAAGGGTTACTGCCAGCCAATTTGTGGTCACTTACTTTGTTTTAAATATATGTTTATGTTCTTATGACTACAACATGCATGTTGAAGGGTTACTGCCTGCCAATTTGTGTTCATTTACTTTGTTTTAAATATACGTTTACGTTCTTATGACTACAACATGCATGTTGAAGGGTTACTGCCTGCCAATTTGTGTTCATTTACTTTGTTTTAAATATACGTTTACTTTCTTATGACTACAACATGCATGTTGAAGGGTTACTGCCAGCCAATTTGTGTTCACTTACTTTTTTTAAATATACGTTTATGTTCTTATGACTACAACATGCATGTTGAAGGGTTACTGCCTGCCTATTTGTGTTCACTTACTTTTTTTAAATATATGTTTACGTTCTTATGACTACAACATGCATGTTGAAGGGTTACTGCCTGCCAATTTGTGTTCACTTACTTTTTTAAATATACGTTTATGTTCTTATGACACAACATGCATGTTAAAGGGGTTTACTGCCTGCCAATTTGTGTTCATTACTTTTTTAAATATACGTTTAGTTCTTATGACTACAACTGCATGTTGAAGGGTTACTGCCTGCCAATTTGTGTTCATTACTTTTTTTAAAATATACGTTTAGTTCTTATGACTACAACTGCATGTTGAAGGGTTACTGCCTGCCAATTTGGGGTCATTACTTTGTTTTAAATATACGTTTATGTTCTTATGACACAATGCATGTTGAAGGGTTACTGCCTGCCATTTGTGTTCATTATTTTTTTTAAATATAGTTTACGTTCTTATGACTACAACTGCATGTTGAAGGGTTACTGCCTGCCAATTTGTGTTCATTTACTTTGTTTTAAATATACGTTTACTTTCTTATACTACAACAGCATGTGAAGGTTACTGCCGCCTTTTGTGTTCATTTACTTTGTTTTAAATATAGTTTATTTCTTATGACTACAACATGCATGTTGAAGGGTTACTGCCTGCCTATTTGTGGTCATTTACTTTGTTTTAAATATACGTTTACGTTCTTATGACACAACATGCATGTTGAAGGGTTACTGCCTGCCAATTTGTGGTCATTTACTTTGTTTTAAATATACGTTTACGTTCTTATGACTACAACATGCATGTTGAAGGGTTACTGCCTGCCTATTTGTGGTCATTTACTTTGTTTTAAATATACGTTTACGTTCTTATGACTACAACATGCATGTTGAAGGGTTACTGCCTGCCAATTTGTGGTCATTTACTTTGTTTTAAATATACGTTTACGTTCTTATGACAACAACATGCATGTTGAAGGGTTACTGCCTGCCATTTGTGGTCATTTACTTTGTTTTAAATATACGTTTACGTTCTTATACACAACATGCATGTTGAAGGGTTACTGCCGTTTGTGGTCATTACTTTGTTTTAAATATAGTTTATGTTCTTATGACTACAACATGCATGTTGAAGGGTTACTGCCTGCCAATTTGTGGTCATTTACTTTGTTTTAAATATACGTTTACGTTCTTATGACTACAACATGCATGTTGAAGGGTTACTGCCTGCCAATTTGTGTTCATTTACTTTGTTTTAAATATACGTTTACTTTCTTATGACTACAACATGCATGTTGAAGGGTTACTGCCAGCCAATTTGTGTTCACTTACTTTTTTTAAATATACGTTTATGTTCTTATGACTACAACATGCATGTTGAAGGGTTACTGCCTGCCTATTTGTGTTCACTTACTTTTTTTAAATATATGTTTACGTTCTTATGACTACAACATGCATGTTGAAGGGTTACTGCCTGCCAATTTGTGTTCACTTACTTTTTTAAATATACGTTTATGTTCTTATGACTACAACATGCATGTTGAAGGGTTACTGCCTGCCTATTTGTGTTCACTTACTTTTTTTAAATATACGTTTATGTTCTTATGACTACAACATGCATGTTGAAGGGTTACTGCCTGCCAATTTGTGTTCACTTACTTTTTTTTAATATACGTTTATGTTCTTATGACTACAACATGCATGTTGAAGGGTTACTGCCTGCCAATTTGTGGTCATTACTTTGTTTTAAATATACGTTTAGTTCTTATGACTACAACTGCATGTTGAAGGGTTACTGCCTGCCTATTTGTGTTCATTACTTTTTTTAAATATAGTTTACGTTCTTATGACTACAACATGCATGTTGAAGGGTTACTGCCTGCCAATTTGTGTTCATTTACTTTGTTTTAAATATACGTTTACTTTCTTATGACACAACAGCATGTGAAGGTTACTGCCGCCATTTGTGTTCATTTACTTTTTTTAAAAAACGTTTATTTCTTATGACTACAACGCATGTTGAAGGGTTACTGCCTGCCTATTTGTGTTCATTTACTTTGTTTTAAATATACGTTTACTTTCTTATGACTACAACAGACATGCTGAATGGTTACTGCCTGCCTATTTGTGTTCATTTACTTTTTTTAAAATATAGTTTATTTCTTATGACTACAACAGCATGTGAAGGTTACTGCCTGCCTATTTGTGTTCATTTACTTTTTTTAAATATACGTTTATTTCTTATGACTACAACATGCATGTTGAAGGGTTACTGCCTGCCAATTTGTGTTCACTTACTTTTTTTAAATATACGTTTATGTTCTTATGACTACAACATGCATGTTGAAGGGTTACTGCCTGCCAATTTGTGGTCAGTTACTTTTTTTAAATATACGTTTATGTTCTTATGACTACAACGTGCATGTTGAAGGGTTACTGCCTGCCTATTTGTGTTCACTTACTTTTTTAAATATATGTTTACGTTCTTATGACTACAACATGCATGTTGAAGGGTTACTGCCTGCCAATTTGTGTTCATTTACTTTGTTTTAAATATACGTTTATTTCTTATGACTACAACAGCATGTTGAAGGGTTACTGCCTGCCAATTTGTGTTCATTTACTTTGTTTTAAATATACGTTTACGTTCTTATGACTACAACATGCATGTTGAAGGGTTACTGCCTGCCAATTTGTGTTCATTTACTTTGTTTTAAATATACGTTTACTTTCTTATGACTACAACAGACATGCTGAATGGTTACTGCCTGCCTATTTGTGTTCATTTACTTTGTTTTAAATATACGTTTACTTTCTTATGACTACAACAGACATGTTGAAGGGTTACTGCCTGCCTATTTGTGTTCATTTACTTTGTTTTAAATATACGTTTACTTTCTTATGACTACAACAGACATGTTGAAGGGTTACTGCCTGCCTATTTGTGTTCATTTACTTTGTTTTAAATATATGTTTACTTTCTTATGACTACAACAGACATGCTGAATGGTTACTGCCTGCCTATTTGTGGTCATATACTTTGTTTTAAATATACGTTTACTTTCTTATGACTACAACATGCATGTTGAAGGGTTACTGTCTGCCATTTTGTGTTCACTTACTTTGTTAAGCTCGGAACAATGTTGGTAATTTGAAAGATTTCATCTGAAACACGTTCAAATATAAAACAAAACACACAAAAATGATTGGCAATAATGCTGAAGCAAACCGCAATTCATTTGATGTTTAACTTACCCACGTTCTAGACAGCAGGCGTCCCATTACAAATTACTGTTTGCCCAATTCTGTGCAGCGGAGCAGGCATCATCCCTTTAACAACGTGCACGAACTGTGCAACATTGTATGAATATTTGTCCTTTAGGCGCTGATGTGTATTCACCTCATATCACGCTAATTCGGTTCCAGTGACCATTGACCTCTGATATACCAATTGCCAATGCATTTGAAACAATCAAGCTATTTGACCTATTATGTTACTATTTAGTGAATGATTAGTCATAACATAAAACAGCTGTGTTTTGTTTCCGTTTAAACAACAGCTGTTATAACCGTTACTCATTAGGTTACCATATAGTTGGAAACATTTCCAATGCCTGTTCAAACTGTCCTTATTGTCGAGCAAAGAATAAAGTATGCGAAAGGTTCCATGAATTTCAAACAACGAGTGATATGATATCGGTATAATACAACGCATTTCCTGTTCACAGTTATTGTTACATTTGGCGTGTATTGTCTGCCACACATCGGGCGTTGCATGTCAAATTATCGTTGGTTGCTTCTCGGACTTTACATGACATAACCTTTCCAAATATGTATTCGGTTGCAAGAATTGCAGCTGCAAAAACTTTTGCTGGACAAATAGATTTATAAGTGTGACAAAGGCGACAAAATAATTGTAATGTTCTGTTTCATTGTCCTATATAAAGACACCGGTTAATAATGTAACGTCTGTTTAACACCTTAGTGTAATTTCTTCCTTGTAATACAACAATATAAGTGAAATAAACTTGGGAAAGAAAATGTTTCGTTTGCAATTTTTACCGACATGATCAAAATAACAATAATTGTTTGGCGTTATTATTTTACTTTTTTGTGACTTGAAACTTGTCCACAAAACGGATTATGGGGTACTACCATTTGGTACTACCATCTTCTTTTCTACGGTGATTTTCGTTTATCTGAAATAAGTGTCGAACTGTTCTCTTGGTGAGCTGTGGCACAACGTGTAAAGCAGAACGCCCAGTCGAGAAGTGATTGTGGGTTCCAATTTGACATGTTATGTCAAATACTGGGTACATTAATTCGTTCTGTGTTGTTTCGGTTCATTCAATTGTTTGAATGAACATCTGCCCGCAGACAGTGGTTCATAATTGTGTACGAACAATGTTCGCGCATGCATTAAAGCCAGCGTGACTGAATGCTTCTAATTGGAGGGGAGCTGGGTGTTGCGAATGATCGGTGGACTGTTTCTGTAAGATGAAGAGCTCTTACAGAAAAGTCAGCATTCAACAAAATATGTTGCTAAATTAAACTACATGTTTCAAAACGCATATTACGTTACGTTACCGTATTTGATATTGTAAATACCAGGTTACTGTGGTTGTGAGTAGCTTAGTTACACTTTGCGGTTTTATTTGCAACCCAAATGGATAAATATAATACACAACATAGCTATGAACTCTATTCAATCCATCTTTGCGCGAATGAAACACATAATGAAATATATAACAAACTATTAGAGGATATTGTTTCAATTGTTAGGTATATCTGCCTCTGAATGCTTACTACGCAAAAGACGTCGTAAAGAGGTTGGATGAGATGCCGTTTTGTGAAGGTAATCGCTGATGTAAACACATATACGTCTGCACATATTTACACACACACAAACACGTATTTACACACCTGCCCACAATACATACAAACATATATACATATATATATATATACATATATATATATATATATATATATATATATATATATATATATATATATATATATATATATATATGTATGTTTGTATTTTTGTTTTGTATGTATGTATATATGTATGTATGTATGTATGTAAGTATGTATGTGTCTATTATGCATGTATATATATATGTCTATGCATGTATGTATGTATGTGTGCATACATGTGCGTATGTATGCGAGCTGCTAATCCGACCTGGAGGTTCGCATGAATGATTGCCCGCTGCATGATTGTTTGTTCGTCTGCATGATTGTTTCGTCGTCTGCATGATTGTTTGTTCGTCGGCATGAATGTTTAGTTGTCTGCATTATTGTTTGTTCGTCTGCATGATTGTTTGCTCGTCTGCATAAATGTTTGCTCGTCTGCATGATTGTTTCGTCGTCTGCATGATTATTTGTTCGTCTGCATGATTGCGTCGGCGTTTGCATGATTGTTTGTTCGTCTGCATGAATGTTTCGTCGTCTGAATGATTGCTTGTTCGTCTGCATGAGTGTTTACCCGATTGCATTATTGTTTGCTCGTGTGTGTGTGTGTATGACTGTCTATTCGTCCGTCAATCCTTCTCCTACTTGACAGAGAGCCCATTCGGCACAACAGCGGCTCTGTGGACCATGTATAGCATGCTTCGTGAGACTCGAGAGGCGGAAAAGGCTGGGAAGAAACATGAACAGGGGGAGGGGGAAGAAGGCGAGAACAAGGGTGAACATCCCGAACAAGGTGAGGACAAAGGCGAACACGCGAAGGAAGGTGATAAAAGTGAACAACCAGAGCAAGGAGGGGACAAAGGTGAACAAACCGAGCAAGACACAGACGCGTTTCCCAAAGACGACAGCGCTCAATACGCGGTCGTCATCACAGAGGCCGTCGACAATATCAAAGACTGCCTGGCGTTGAAAAGGGAGAGCGATTCGCAAGACGAAAATGTGAAAATATTTTCCATAGGTAAGACTGCTTCAGTATTCGCAATACATGTGTCACAATATCAGCCATTTTTGTGTGCAACAATATCATGTGTCACAATATCAGCCATGTGTGTCAGCCATGTTCGCTTGTATCCATGTGATCTTCATCTTGTGACATTGACGCTGTAGCGTTTTTTCCGGATGTTAAAAGGTACCCGAGTGACGTTTCGTGCCTTTAGGCATACGTTAATGTTTCCAGCTGAATCTCATACTAAATACGTCTTTGGTCTGATGTAAATCGGCCACTATGAGCAAAATAACATACGTAGCTTTTTAGCAAACTTATTTGTCACGAATTGACAAGATGCACACAGGTTTGAGGCATAATTTGATAACATGCGCAAATCAGTGCAGAGCGCCATTAATCCGAGGCAGAGATTTAAACAAATTTAATATGTTAATGTATTGAATAAAATTTTTAAGCAAGTCTTCACAATAATCATCACAGGAGAGTCGACGGACAGCCCATGGTGTTTGTGCTATAAATGGTTTGCATTTCGCTGCATATTGATGATTTTACATTTATCGCGCTTGCACAGAAACGGATAGTTGATAACACCCGGAAAAATGTAAGCGCGACAACGCGACTCAACGTAGTGGGAAGACGGATAAGAGATCGCACTTATTACATATCTTTTTCCAAAAAAACACTTGAAGGTTATTAATTTTATTAAATATCTGTATTGTAACATATCGGGACATGGTTCATTTTGACACAGCATTTTAATCATGATTTTATTTTAAATTATTTGAGCATTTTAAAGTAGTAAATAGGTAAATTAAATCTGGTCAACATATAGCCGTTACCACATATTACACCAGTTAACCATTTAATGTGTACCTTTAAATTACAATTCCAAATTGTATACATACGTTTAATATGCATAACAATTATAGTTTATAATGTTGTATTTAGCGTCTTGGCAAGTGTTTATGTACGAAAATCAGGTGCTATGCCAATGAAACTTATTATTGTTATTATTTTAATTGTCATTGTTGTTATTATTATTATTGATGGTGTTGTTATCATTATTACTATTATTATTGATGGTGTTGTTATCATTATTACTATTATTATTGATGGTGTTGTTATCGTTATTACTATTATTATTGATGGTGTTGTTATCATTATTACTATTATTATTGATGGTGTTGTTATCATTATTACTATTATTATTGATGGTGTTTTTATCGTTATTACTATTATTATTGATGGTGTTGTTATCGTTATTACTATTATTATTGATGGTGTTGTTATCGTTATTACTATTATTATTGATGGTGTTGTTATCGTTATTACTATTATTATTGATGGTGTTGTTATCGTTATTACTATTATTATTGATGGTGTTGTTATCATTATTACTATTATTATTGATGGTGTTGTTATCGTTATTACTATTATTATTGATGGTGTTGTTATCATTATTACTATTATTATTGATGGTGTTGTTATCGTTATTACTATTATTATTGATGGTGTTGTTATCATTATTACTATTATTATTGATGGTGTTGTTATCGTTATTACTATTATTATTGATGATGTTGTTATCATTATTACTATTATTATTGATGGTGTTGTTATCGTTATTACTATTATTATTGATGGTGTTGTTATCGTTATTACTATTATTATTGATGGTGTTGTTATCATTATTACTATTATTATTGATGGTGTTGTTATCATTATTACTATTATTATTGATGGTGTTGTTATCGTTATTACTATTATTATTGATGGTGTTGTTATAATTATTACTATTATTATTGATGGTGTTGTTACCATTATTACTATTATTATATTGTTGTTTGTTTGCTGATGTTGTTGGATGTTTTAGATATGTACTCTGATATAAGCCTATGACTGTTATGGTAAATTCCAATTGCAGGTGTTGGTGGATTCGAAAGCAGTTTGGCTATCGGCAACCTGAAGAAGCTAGCAAGCAAACCCGCTAAGCAATTTGCATTTCTGCTCGACGATGACGAAGAAGACGTCGAAGTTATCAAGACTCGTATGGCCGTCATCCGTAATCAAATTATTAATAAGATGTGCGAGAAACGTGAGTGACGCTCACACACACACACATACACACACACAAACACACACACATACACACACACACACACACACACACACACACACACACACACCACACGACACGAACACAACACACACACACATACACACACACACACACACACACACACACCACACACACACACACACACACACACACACACACACACACACACACACACACACACACACACACACACACACACACACACACACACACACACACACACACACACACACACACACACACACACACACACACACACACACACACACACACACACACACACACACACACACACACACACACACACACACACACACACACACACACACACACACACACACACACACACACACACACACACACACACACGCTTGCAGTCAAATACGCACATGCAAACAAAACAAAACAAACTTACGGTCATAAATGCAAGTCGAACACATAGGTACTAACAAGCACACACACGGACACGCAATCTCACACGCGAACGCACACAAGCTGGCTGGGGTATGTTTCTAGACGAGGAAGAGGGGAATTTGACCGTCCATTCAGACGCCGAAGAGGAGCCGGTCTTTGTTCTTGCTCCGTCCCACGAAGTGATGGGCACCAAGCACAGGGATCACACTGACGACGATGACGACGGGCGGAGAGGCTCTAGTCCAGCCCGCGACACGATGTCGGACTGGAAGCTCGCGCTCGGGACATACTCCGACCCGGATGTCAACGAAGACCGCGAGCAGGACATCTCCAGACAGGAGGACCCCATGCTCATTGGCCGCAGTTCCGTCGGCGACCTCATCAACATCCTGCGAACGCCGCTGGTCGACATCGAATGCACCATGTCGGGGGCTGGACTCACTGAGTCGGATAAACTCGGACTTACACCGGATATGACGCCACTCCCTACACCCTTACCGGATCGTAGCCCGAGCGATATTGAGAATCCGTTGGAGGGCAAGGAGAGCGCTGAGGACGCGTGGTCACACGCTCTCGGCTGATACGCTTGTCTTCGCGCCCGACATGCCGCTATACTGGGTCTGTGGACGTCACTTCCGGCGATCTCCGTCTGCTGACTAGCTAGGGAACTGTTAGCGGTGTTTCCTGTAAATACTTAAATATGCTTAAACTGTCTTAATTTTAAGATTTTAAATCACATCAAGGTAAACACAAGTTTTAGTAGAGTTATCGCTATAAATTTATATATATATTATTACTGGAATTCGCAACTGCCGTAACAAACACGACTGGTTATATCCCTTTTTCTTAATATTGCCTTTTTCACTATTTAGGCGAAGAATTTTTTGCAAATGTTGCTACTCTTGTGGTTTATCCTATCCCAGTATTATCGAAAGTACACAGTTTATCTTTGAGATAAGGTAAGAATGTTTGTCTGCCTATAGAACCGCTGTATAATACACTTCTCTGACACGGCCGCATATCAGTCATGACAAATCTGAATATTTCCCTTTAAGAACGGTGTACAGTATAACAAAAATCAGGTATCAGCATCCCTAGCCTAACGTAAAGGGCTGCAACAGTTCATATTCAACCACGCATGATACGGCACGTGTAATATTAGCTAAGGAATACAAGCAAAGCGACTGTACGTGTAATCTATGCACGTGTGTATTGCACATGAATAAAAGCGTTACACGTGATACGCGAAAACCCTCTTCGATGCATCTCCGTCACTATGCAGCTGTGCGGCAAAGATGGCCGTTATTTGAATAATGCTGCAGCAACTGCTTCGCTGGATCAGTGTGGGATTTTTCAATCTTATCGCACAGTGACAAGCTTAGGCCACACGCCAACTTTGTTACGATGTTCGTTTCGCTGCCTTTCTGTCGTAGCAGAGTAAATAAATGTAACGATACATCCGGAATTACAATGTGATCTTGGCATGTGTGTGCCAGTTAATAGCAGTGTCACTGAGGTCGTATCATACGTTTATAAAGCCCAAATACACTTTTCATTTTTCAGCTAGTTATAAATCGAATCCGCCAACAGGCAGTGTGGGACAATAAACAGTATCACGCGTGTGGTTAATCATTTTTTTAATAGGAGATTACGGTGAAATTAGATATATTGAGACACTCCCCTGAGTCTTTACCAATAACCGGCTGCAGTTTATTTTATCTTGATCTTTGATCGAATGTCCCAGTTTCAACGACATGTGCGTGACTATGCCCACTCATACGTTGGTCTTTCATATTCCCTCATACGGTGCACAGGCGGACGTAACATCTGAGTAGTTCCTACGTCGCAAACTAGAGCAATATTATCAGTTTGGCGATGACAAGAGAATACACTGGTGATGCCTTGTTCACACTACCCGTGCAGTGTTATGCTGCATTTGTCACTAAACCCTTTTATATGCCCATTGTTTGTTTCCATTTAACGTTGTCTATACATATCATCTACAGGGGAAGTTTGAAACAGAACACATATCTGCGAATGCCCCATCATGATGCAACGACCTGCATTACCCGTTTACTGCAGTAAAATCAACTTGAATAGTGTAATATTTTCTTTGCAGTATCAGTTACGATTAATAGTTCTTTATTAAAGATAAATTGTGTTATTTCACAAGAAGAACGTTTTCAATGATAAAACAGACATAATAATACGGTCGTTCATGATAACTATTGTTATCTTGTTGTCATGTATCTTGTCCTGATTTTGGGTATTTGTCAACGAATATTACACATCATGGTCTTCCCCACTTCTTGCGGAAAACAACAAGAGAGAGAGAGGGGGGTAGGGATAGGGATAGGGATAGGGATAGGGATAGGGATAGGGATAGGGATAGGGATAGGGATAGGGAGAGGGAGAGGGAGAGGGAGAGGGAGAGGGAGAGGGAGAGGGAGAGGGATAGGGAGAGGGAGAGGGAGAGGGAGAGGGAGAGGGAGAGGGAGAGGGAGAGGGAGAGGGAGAGGGAGAGGGAGAGGGAGAGAGCAGAGACAGAGACAGAGACAGAGACAGAGACAGAGACAGAGACAGAGACAGAGACAGAGACAGAGACAGAGACAGAGACAGAGACAGAGACAGAGAGTGAACAAATTGGGTTCGAAGAATACCAATAACAGATATGTTATACAGAAGAAAGATGACCTGGAGAAATAAATCGACAGGTCACTCTGTAAGGCATTCACACACATACAAACTGAAACAAAGATGGTAGATAGAAGAAAGATGGACGACCTGAGGATATAGATTGGCAGATCACTCTGTGAGACATTCACACACATACAAACAGAAAAAAGATGGTCTGATGTCCGCGGAATTCAGTGTCATTTTATTAAAGAGTACTACTCCTTCTCCTCCAAGTCAGCAGGCATGTAGTAGCTGTAGTAGACCTTCCCTGGCTTCGCGTGCATGTCCTTGATCTCGTCCTCTCTCAACGATGTTTTGTAGAAGCAAATCTGGAAGAAACAACACTTTGTAAGTATTCACACAACTACTGTAATTGTCATCATCATCATCATCATCATTGTGCAGCCGTAGTATGCTTAGTCTCGCTTAACCGATTGCGGGTCGGCTGCGTAACTACGTCCGAGAAGACAGTCTGGTGATTTTGCCGGCTTTTGAATATTATCCGCGTGATCTAAGCAATGCTGCCACCTCGCGGATTCTGCTTAATCCTGCCGTAATTTCTATTTTTTATAAACAACTGTACATTTTAATGAATGTTTACTTATTTTTGTGTTAATGTAAATTCAATGTTGAATACTTTTCATAGGATATCATTATCTTGTACAAGTATATCGTAATTTCTATTTCACAGTTGGCCTGAGAGCCAATCAGCGTCTCTACCCTAATCTGGGGTAATGCC
>JAODUO010001916.1:35000-42500 GCA_025642075.2 Ridgeia piscesae | reverse complement strand
TGTTTGTCGTCGTCGTCCTTCCTCAGGGTACAGCCATCTGGAAGGACACACCGGAGAGTGACCAACATATAACGTGTGTGTGTGTGTGTGTGTGTGTGTGTGTGTGTGTGTGTGTGTGTGTGTGTGTGTGTGCGTGTGCTGTGTGTGTGTGCGTGTGCGTGTGTGTCGTGTGCGTGTGCGTGTGCGTGTGCGTGTGCGTGTGCGTGTGCGTGTGCGTGTGCGTGTGCGTGTGCGTGTGCGTGTGCGTGTGCGTGTGCGTGTGCGTGTGCGTGTGCGTGTGCGTGTGGGCGTGTGCGTGTGCGTGTGCGTTTTGCGTTTTGTGTCGTTTTGCGTTTTGGCGTGTGTCGTCGTGCGTGTCGGCGTGTGGCGTGTCGTGTGCGTTTTGGTCGTTTTGTGCGTTTTGCGTGTGTCGTGTCGTGTGCGTGTGCGTGTGGCGTGTGCGTGTGCGTGTGCGTTTTGCGTGTCGTGTCGTGTTCGGTCGTGTTGGTCTCTGTGCGTGTCGTGTCGTGTCGGTGTGTCGTGGCGTGTGCGTCGTGCGGTGTGCGCGTGCGCGTGCGGCGTGCGCGTGCGTGCGTCGTGTCGTGTCGTGCGGTCGTGGGGTCGTGCGGTCGTGCGCTGTCGCGTGCGCGTGCGTGCGTGTCGCGTGTTCGTGTCGGTCGTGTTCGTGTTCGTGCGTCGTGTCTGTTCGTGTCGGTTCGTGTTCGGTTCGTGTCGTGTCGGTTCGGTTCGTGCGTGTCTCGGTGGGCGGCTGCGGCGTGCTGTCGGCGTGCTGCGGCGTTCGCGTGTCGCGTTCGTTCGTGTCGCGTGTCGGCGTGTCGTGTCGTGTCGTGTCGTGTTCTTCGTCGTTCGTGTTCGTTCGTGCGTTGGGGTCGTTCGTCGTTTCGCGTTCGTGTCGCGTTCGCGTGTCGGTTCGGTCGTCGTCGTGTCGTGTGTGTCGTTTTGTGTGTTTTGTGTGTTTTGTGTGTTTTGTTTTGTGTGTGTGTGTGTGTGTGTGTGTGTGTGTGTGTGTGTGTGTGTGTGTGTGTGTGTGTGTGTGTGTGTGTGTGTGTGTGTGTGTGTGTGTGTGTGTGTGGTGTTGTACATTCTATACAGGTGTTGTTGGTAATATTGCACAATTCAGCTCTTTGTTTTATTCGCCAGACATGATGATCAATGCGTTACTCGAGGTTCCATGTGCATACGAAACTGTTTCAATGAACTTCCAGCTAATAATGTTATCACGCAAGGATGTGTCCCCAAAGTGACAACTCTCTTTGAGCAACGAAATTATGGTGAATTTGCGCTAGTTTACCCGAACATATATTCACACATAATGCAATTTAATCCCATGAATTGTAAACATAATTAATGTTGTGCAGTGATCCCTTCTGCGCAATTTCCTCCTGAATGCGATAATAATTCATATTCTGACGACGGCAAATAACGTGTATATCATATAAAATGTCCTACCGGCTCACTCGCTTGCAATACAATCATTAAAGGTGTTTATGCGCCACTCAGTGTATTATTTAACGGACACTTGAATGTAGAGTTCAAATTACCGTATGAGGCTGTGACAGTTGCGTCGTTTTAAATACAATGTATTGGGGAGTGAGGGTGTACCAGTTCTCGAATAGAACACGAAATCTTCTTTTGTTGTGAAATCTTAGCTTAAAAAATAATTTTGTATATATTATTTTTTAATTGTAAATGACATTTTATACATATAACTTATTTCTTTCTTTTATAGCTTGCCATGAAATGAACATTTTAATATATGTACGTATATATATATATGTTTTTATATATATATATATATATATATATATATATATATATATATAATTATAATAAAATAATACTGATAGTTATCCATGTATTTATTATCTTGAAATCATTAGTTAAAATAAATAATTTATAATTTTAAAGGACATATTAGACATAGTATTTATTTATTGATTAAATAAAAATTATAATTTTTTATTTATCATTTTAAAG
Organism: Ridgeia piscesae; assembly: GCA_025642075.2. Taxonomy (NCBI): domain Eukaryota; kingdom Metazoa; phylum Annelida; class Polychaeta; order Sabellida; family Siboglinidae; genus Ridgeia; species Ridgeia piscesae. The sequence continues at coordinate 40,523 of JAODUO010001916.1, read as the reverse complement.
AACATTATATAAGAAGCTGTCGTCAGGACGACACCTAAGTAAACGTTCCACGTTCAAGTGCAGTAATACTTACTATTCTTTTTCTTTTCCGTTTCCGTGTTTTGGTGTTGTTGTCCTCCTTCGGTTTGACCTCATCGCATCCGTCAAGGACCCGGATGCACGCGCGGTTAACGCTGCTCCAGAAGGTGCAAGGCGGACAGCACTGCGGCTCGGGCGGCACTGTCCACTCATTGTCCACCTTGTGACAGTGAAAGAAGCACGAACACCGACACGGGTCACTCACGTACGCTTGTATGCTGTCCTTGTCTGTCGCCACCACCTGGCAGTCCTCTATAAGACAAACGTAGAATGTAATACGTTACTCTGCTATATATACTGAAGGCGATGTTCCGTTTATATTATTTGAAGCGTTGCATGATACATTATCCCGATAGTTATGTTCCATTCATAGAAGCGGGAAAATGGGGCTTTCCGTGAAATTTAGTTGTGGGGGCAATCACATGGTTCTGTCCCCCCGTAATTAACGCCTAGACGGGTGCAAAACTGTGTTAATGGTACGCACATACACAAAACAACGTGTGAAAACACTATAAATGGACAGGAAGGTGGTAGAACAAAATTGTTGTGGAGACATTTGCCTGTGTCTTTCGGAAGAGACAGTAAAAGCCGATGGTCCCTTCTATCTGGTGTCTATGCCAAAGGAAGTAAAATATCCCACACAGGGGGTAAATGTGTAACCTGTAGTGGACTCGCTAATTCTAGAGAATTACAACTCCTATGTCAGCCCAAGATTGGACTGTTTGGAGGAAACCACCTAAGAACTAAGAACCAAAAGGAGAAGATGAATACGACTTAGACAAGCGTGGACCTACTGGCGGGGTCGACCTTGTAGGGACAAGTGCAAGGAACCTCCTTCTTCCATGGGCCTTCACACCGCTTCCCTTTGCCGTGCCGTCTCGGTTTGGTGCAGGTCCGCATCATCGTCTGCTGCCAAGTGTAGAAGCAGATGTCGACACTGCTGTCAACGCCCGGCGGCCAGGTCTCCTTCGGCCATCCGGACCACAGTGTGTTGTTGCTGTCCGTGTCGCGCTTCATGCGACATCCGCCGGACGGTCTGAAGTCACTCCAACCGCCATCTGGTGGTAAAACCGATGCATTACTGCAACTATTGCTACTGCTATTGCTGCTGGGACTGCTGTTGTGCTGCAGCTGGTGGCGGTATTTCTACTACTACTACTACTACTACTACTACTACTACTACTACTACTACTACTACTACTACTACTACTACTACTACTACTACTACTACTACTACTACTACTACTACTACTACTACTACTACTACTCTCTCTACTACTACTACTACTCTACTACTCTGCTCTACTACTACATTCTACTACACTCACTACTACTACTACTACTACCACTACTCTCTACTACTAATAATAATAATAATAATAATAATAATAGATTACTATTCTACTACTACTACTACTACTACTACTACTACTACTACTACTATTACTTTCTACTACTCTCTACTACTACTACTCTCTACTCTCTACCACTCTCTACACTACTACACTATACTAGTACTAGTACTAGTACTAGCAATACTACTACTACTACTACTACTCCTACACTACTACTACACTACTACTACTACTACTACTACTACTACTACTACTACTACCACTACTACTACTACTACTACTACTACTACTACTACTACTACCACTACTACTACTACTACTACTACTACTACTACTACTACTACTACTACTACTACTACTACTACTACTACTACCAATTAACAATTTGCCCATGCATACATTTTGTCATTTTTCTGTTTCATTTTTGAAGACATACATTTAATATTTGTACGGATATCCCTAAATATCGTGGTGGAATATTTACGTCATAGCAGCCAACTCTTCCCTATTGGATCAGGGAACTTCGGGCGTGTTTGCGTTAACCACCAACCCATACATTTCTGCTTTTTAGTAATATTTGCTGAAATGGTTATTCGCCTTTTAGTCATGGTAATTGTATCTGTGTATACTGTGAAATATATCCATGGTCAGTGCAACAGAGCGAGCTGTGAATAGCGACGTTTATAGCCAAAATTGCATAACAATGTCAAACAATAAGAACAACTTCCTCATGTGCTCGTCATTATACTACTACAGCTGGCCACGCATGGTCAATGTAACTGCACTCGTCACGGCTCACTGATTCTCAGTCAGACATAGGGGAGGGGTCTGTCTTGATACCACAGGAGGCGTGACTGTATTTATATCATCGCCTTCGACAGCTATGAGATTTCTCCGTAATACATCAAGTTGATAACATGTTCTGTTAATGCAAGAAATTAACTATGTGTAAATGTATCAACTACCGTTCAGATGGTAAATGGCTGGTTACGTAAAACCCAACCCTAACACACTGATGATCAAACTACGATTACTGCATGTGCAGTACAAAGTATTATATTTACATGTTGGCATGTTAGTATATTGGAACACGTCAGGATTATCAGAGGTCAGTACGTACTAACATATAAATATAATATGATAAAATTACGCAATACCTTGTAGACTTACAAATGTTCTAGATAGGAAAAACCTTACGTATATCAACATATAATTATGGAATTCGATAGACCTCTATAAAAGTAGTAGGAGCTCGACTTTGAAATAATTTAGCAGTACAAATTAACAATTCGAAATCACAAAATATGTTAAGCATAAAGCCAGGATCTTTATAATTGGTATTAATGAAAATTAAAATGTAATTATATATTGCAAGGAATTCGCTAATGGTTTATATCATGTTGGTATATGTAGCTTTGATTTAAATTTTACATGTTGGAGTGCACTTTGTCTAGTTAAATTCACTGGGCTACCAGCTGGATAGGTTTAATCTTTTCTGGTAGTCATCTCATATGGTTTGCGTTATTTTGAATGTCTTCTTGTAGCATATGGCTGCGGATTAGGAATTAAACTTACTTACTTAGTTACTTGTCATCCAAATAAAATGGCTTGAAGGTGACTGGATAGGTAATTAACAATCGGCGTGCACTCAGTACGCCGATGCTTCTTTATAATTACACAGTTATTTTCAAATATAATATAGACCACACGCCATAGCTATTCAACTTGTCACTCGTTATGTTAGTTACAACTATGCTTTTATTACAAGCACATAAATGATATGAATTGCTATAAATATAATATAGCTATAGACCACACTCCATAGCTACTTAACGTGTCACTCGGTGTGTTAGTCACAACTATACCCATATCGGACGCATTAAAGTGACGCGAATTGCTATAAATATCAGTGTGTTCCTTTGATGTTGGCTCCTGTTCAAAGTCATACACAAAAAGTGTGAACACCAGATGTATTTCAGTCGTGCTGAACACCAAAACCTGTGAAATACATGACGTTTATAAATAATTTTATCACAGAGGAACATGATTAATCTATTTCGTCCTCTAATGTTTACTGTATATATATATATATATATATATATATATATATATATATACAATTTTATACATAAACAATTGGAGAATACAATACATGTATGCAAGCTTGTATATATATATATATATATATATATATATATATATATATATATATATATATATATATATATATTCCATTAGTAGAGCGTAGTGGACATGTGACGCACACATTTATTTGCACCTCTTCCAATAGTGACAACTAAGTAAACGTCATTATTATAATAATTTCTTGAGGAAAAATCGTTATCCTTTCTCAAGTTAACAAAAACATCACAATAACTTCGTAGATGTTTATTAGAGCTGGCTTGGTAATTTTATTTAGCTACAACAGTGCATCAATAAGATGTACCGCATATCACATTTTTTGAAGTGTAGGCTACCTCATAGTCTAGTACTTTCCATCGTGTATAAAATAGCATAAACGTGTCGGGTGTTATCGGATTGTGTTGATACAGTTGTAAGCGGCGGCGAAACGAGAACACTTCTTACCGACATCTCTCACTACAAGACCAGCAGCTTGGATTGGCGACAGGCACTGGCTCAATATGGCGACGACAACAAACGTCACAGCGGCCATATTGTCTTCTCTCCTGCACGAGAAGAAACCATGTTATTAATGTGTGCACAAGATTGCATGTTTTGATACGTGCGTGTGTATTATGCATGCGTGCGTATATTTTAGCTACGCGTCACTGAAGTGTGCGTAGGAGTACCAATGTAGCGCGTAGATATGTTTAGCAATATATTCTTCAAAGGCATTGTCAAACATTGTGGCTACTTCTCAAATTACTGAGTAGGCGTGTATGTGAGTGTTGAATTAATTACTATTGGACGTCATGAAGTACGTCAATAAAGGCACATGCATATTGAGGTCACAGATAATTACAATAAATATAAGTGATAAGCGACACCAAGCAAACCCCATTTGGTCACACGTAATGACGTAGTATGTAACCTACGTTTTCTCTAGGTGTGCGGGTTACTGTCACATGACATTAGTTACTATTATTATTATTATTATTATTAATATCATCATCATCATTGTCGGCGTCGTCGTCGTTGTCGGCGTCGTCGTCGATGTCGTCATTACAACTATCATTATTACTTGCACAAACGACCGTTCTCCGACGGGATAACGTGGTAGTTGTTACGCCATAGTCGTGATAATATGAATTAGTCAATATCAGAAAACATCGCTAAGCAAATGGTTTAGTATTGTACGTCTTGAAACCAAAGTTTCATTTGATTTATATTAATTTATATTATTTGTATTACTCTTTTGAGTATTGTACGTCTTAAATCCAGTGTTCATATTTTGATATGTTCTAATAAGTTATATAGTTTATCTATTTATATTTATTAAATATACATTTATTATATTTGTTGTACAGCACATCGATCCGCCATGCGGGAATTAGTGCAATAGAACAATTATATTTTATTATTATCTAACACGATCAGAGTGTGGCTGTAATCGTCAAAAAGTATATCACATGACCGGAAGCCGACCACGCTTCCCGTGAATGAGTTCATTGACCGAGCTTATTTTAAGAGTTTGCGCATGGACCAGGTTCTTCTGCTTGTTACTGACGTGATCCGTAGCAGCGACCATAAGTACGGACGATGGTGAAGGTGACTGCCATTTCCTCTAAGCACCGCAGTCACGTCTACTATCAGCCGCGCGATGCAAGCCATCTAGGAGAACAAGTTACATCCATCCATCCATCCATCCATCCATCCATCCATCCATCCATCCATCCATCCATCCATCCATCCATCCATCCATCCATCCATCCATCCATCCATTCATCCATCCATCCATCCATCCATCCATCCATACATCCATACATCCATACATCCATACATCCATACATCCATACATCCATACATCCATCCATACATCCATACATCCATACATCCATACATCCATCCATCCATCCATCCATCCATCCATCCATCCATCCATCCATCCATCCATCCATCCATACATACA
>JAODUO010001916.1:17500-27500 GCA_025642075.2 Ridgeia piscesae | reverse complement strand
GGCACCCTTGGAACACTACGGTGGTGTTTTGATGGCACCCTTGGAACACTACGAGTGTGTTTTGGTGGCACCCTTGGAACACTACAGAGGTGTTTTGATGGCACCCTTGGAACACTACGAGGGTATTTTGGTGGCATCCTTGGAACACTACAGAGGTGTTTTGATGGCATCCTTGGAACACTACAGGGTGTTTTGATGGCACCCTTGGAACACTACGGTGGTGTTTTTATGGCACCCTTGGAACACTACGAGTGTGTTTTGGTGGCATCCTTGGAACACTACAGAGGTGTTTTGATGGCACCCTTGGAACAATACAGAGGTGTTTTGGTGGCACCCTTGGAACAATACAGAGGTGTTTTGATGGCACCCTTGGAACACTACAGAGGTGTTTTGATGGCATCCTTGGAACACTACGAGGGTGTTTTGATGGCATCCTTGGAACACTACAGAGGTGTTTTGATGGCATCCTTGGAACACTACGAGGTGTTTTGATGGCATCCTTGGAACACTACAGAGGTGTTTTGATGGCACCCTTGGAACACTACAGAGGTGTTTTGATGGCACCCTTGGAACACTACAGAGGTGTTTTGATGGCACCCTTGGAACATTACATAGGTGTTTTTATGGCATCCTTGGAACATTACATAGGTGTTTTTATGGCATCCTTGGAACAATACATAGGTGTTTTTATGGCATCCTTGGAACACTACAGAGGTGTTTTGATGGCACCCTTGGAACACTACAGAGGGTGTTTTGATGGCACCCTTGGAACACTACAGAGGTGTTTTGATGGCACCCTTGGAACACTACAGAGGTGTTTTGGTGGCACCCTTGGAACACTACAGAGGTGTTTTGATGGCATCCTTGGAACACTACGGGGGTGTTTTGATGGCATCCTTGGAACACTACAGAGGTGTTTTGATGGCATCCTTGGAACACTACGCGGGTGTTTTGATGGCACCCTTGGAACACTACAGAGGTGTTTTGATGGCATCCTTGGAACACTACAGAGGTGTTTTGATGGCATCCTTGGAACACTACGCGGGTGTTTTGATGGCACCCTTGGAACACTACGAGGGTATTTTGGTAGCATCCTTGGAACACAACGACTGTGTTTTTATGACACCCTTGGAACACTACGAGGGTTTTTGATGGCATCCGTGGAACACTACGAGAGTGTTTTGATGGCACCCTTGGAACACTACGACAGTATTTTGATGGCACCCTTAGAACACTACGGGGATGTTTTGTTGGCACCATTGGAACACTATGATGGTGTTTTGATGGCATCCGTGGAACATTACGAGAGTGTTTTGACGGCACCCTTGGAACAATACGAGAGTGTTTTGACGGCACCCTTGCATCACTACGGGGGTGTTTTGATGGCACCCTTGGAACACTACGAGAGTATTTTGGTGGCATCCTTGGAACATTACGAAGGTGTTTTGATGGCACACATGGAACACTACAAGAGTGTTTTGATGGCATCCTTGAAACACTACGGGAATGGTTTGATAGCACGCTTGGAACACGACGGAAATTTTTTGATGGAACGTTCATAATATGTTTTCGAGCGGTAGTGTGTTCAATTTACTGCACCGATCGGCTAAACTCATTCTCATGAAGTCGGGGGCGCATTTTGTTACGTTAACATAAGTACCCCTTAGCACTTGTCGTCGATTTATCGATGTGAACGTTATACAATTAAATCATAGCTTTTTATGATTACAACTGTGCGTGCGTGCATGTGTGCGTGTATGTATGTGTGTGTGCGTGTGTTGTAACCATATACCTTTCACAATAATTAAAATTGCAAGTTACATAACATATTGAACATTTTGTCGTCAGGATGCAGTGTTAAATAAGTACAATTTCCCGTAACTATGTTACGGAGTGTTATTACATTGCAATATTAATATGAGAAATGGAAAACGTCCACTTTAGATTAAGTGATCTCAACAGAGTCCCCATCAAGATCACTCGAGCTGCGTTGAACTCAAGTCAAACGGCAATGATTTGATGGGACCTATCAGGGTTTAAGACAATGGGTAGAACATGTCATAATGATGATTTTCCAATTATTACATCGTGCTTATTATGTCCTTAATGTCAGACATATTACATATGTATTAGATTGATTTGTTTAGGCTAGAATGCGTGTGCATGTGTGTGCGTGTGTGGTTATGCGTGTGTGTGATTATGTATGTTTTTGCGTGGGTGTGTATGCGTTGTGTTGTGTGTGCGTGTGTGCGTGTGTGTGTGTTGTGTGTGTGTGCGTGTGTGTGTGTGTGCGTGTGTGTGCGTGTGTGCGTGTGTGCGTGTGTGGTGTGTGTGTGTGTGTGTGTGTGTTTGTGTGTGTGTGTGTGCGTGTGTGCGTGTGTGCGGTGTGTGCGTGTGTGCGTGTGTGTGTGTGTGTCGTGTGTGCGTGTGTGTGTGTGTGCGTGTGTGCGTGTGTGCGTGTGTGCGTGTGTGCGTGTGTGCGTGTGTGCGTGTGTGCGTGTGTGCGTGTGTGCGTGTGTGCGTGTGTGCGTGTGTGTCGTGTGTGCGTGTGTGCGTGTGTGCGTGTGTGCGTGTGTGCGTGTGTGCGTGTGTGCGTGTGTGCGTGTGTGCGTGTGTGCGTGTGTGCGTGTGTGCGTGTGTGCTGTGTGTGCGTGTGTGCGTGTGTGCGTGTGTGCGTGTGTGCGTGTGTGCGTGTGTGCGTGTGTGCGTGTGTGTCGTGTGTGCGTGTGTGCGTGTGTGCGTGTGTGCGTGTGTGCGTGTGTGGTGTGTGCGTGTGTGGTGTGGTGCGTGTGTGTGTGGTGTGGTGTGTGCGTGTGGTGTGGTGTGTGGTGTGTGCGTGTGTGCGTGTGTGCGTGTGTGGTGTGTGCGTGTGTCGTGTGTGCGTGTGTGTGTGTGTGGTGTGTGGTGTGTGTTGGTGTGTGGTTTGTGTTGTGTGTGTGTGTGTGGTGTGTGTGTGTGTGTGTGTGTGTGTGTGTGTGTGTTGTGTGTTGTGTGTGTGTGTGTGTGTGGTGTTGTGTGTTGTGTGTTTGCGTGTGTCGTGTGTGCGTGTGTGCGTGTGTGCGTGTGTGCGTGTGTGCGTGTGTGCGTGTGTGCGTGTGTGTGTGTGCGTGTGTGCGTGTGTGCGTGTGTGCGTGTGTGCGTGTGTGCGTGTGTGGTGTGTGTGTGTGTAGTGTGTGCGTGTGTGCGTGTGTGCGTGTGCGCGTGTGCGCGTGTGTGCGTGTGCGCGTGTGCGTGTGTTCGTGTGCATGTGTGCGAGTGTATGCGTGTGTGTGCGTATGTGTGCGTGTGTGTATGTGCGTGTTTAATATGCTGGGTCATGACAACACTCTACCTCTACTCGATTATTCAGATTATACGCTGCGTCAATGTTTATTTAACACTTCCACTGGTTGGCCAAATCACGCAACCATGTTGGCAGATATGTCTTGCTATTTCAAGGGTAGGTAGTGGTTGTCCATACAGTCGAGATGTTTAAAGTAGGTGCAGCAGTAATGTAATTTCCGGTTGTCAGATAGCAAGCATTTGACGACACTAACATTGTCGCCGACTGACAGGTAACAGTACATTTATACTAATAGATCGCTGAATGTGTGTGTTGCAATACAATAAATACAAGCGGCCGTAAACAGTCTAACTATTAGTTGTCGTATAATAATGATATACCGATCAAGTATTCAGTTCGCTGTTATAACACCTACGTTAAAACCAGGGCTTTCAGCGTAGCACGGCCGGATCTTTGGTATTATGTTTAAGTCATCTGTTGACATATTTCGTATAGAGCTAAAGTTTTGATGTTGACCAATCCTTTTTTCTTGATGCGCCTCTAAACTTGGTTTCATAACAACTAGATGCAGACGAAGTGACCTCATTACCTACTAGCAAAACGGCGATCCTTCGGATGGGGCAACCGCCTACATAGTCGACGAGAATGTTGGGAGTTTTGTACTTGTTGTGCTTTTTTGTGTGGTGTTCCGTGTTTCACTAAACATCAAACCTTCCTGAATTATTTACTAAAGCAAATTTCCAAATTAACAACAGCGGCCATCGGCGGCCTTAATGGGGAACTCATCTTCACTGCTCGCCAGATGGCGTGGCGAGCAAGCTGTGCCACCTGTGACTGATCGATGCCAGTTGAACCTTGTTAGTTGTGAATTAAGGCATTTTAAAATATATTATTCGTCCAACTTGTTGAACATTTTCAAGAACTTCCTAAATATTATTCGAGAGGACAGACATATCAGATTATGGCATTTGTAATATTAAAATTGCACAACACAAGTGGGGTTAGAAAGTCAAATGCTGTATCGAAACAGCCAGAATGACGGGGCTAGGTAAGGGAAACAAATTCGTGAAAACATTGAAAATCATGTCGGAAAAAGCCCCTTCAGTTCTGTTTTCAAATACGCCACCATAGTTATCATACTATCAATTTGATATACACGAGTAATATACCAACATAATTGCCACTCACGTGGCTGTTGTTAACACAATAGCATGCAAATGCTTAACACAACACATTCGTAAGCTAAACATTTACACCACTCCCTTAATTAATTGATGCGTGACCGTGGCGTGACACAATTATACGTTGTTTTCATGAAACGCGATATTTTCACTGTGTTTTGTACAATATACATGTATATAAGCTAAGAATGAGTACTGAGTCAAAATCTACACATAAGCAATAGTGCCATTCGTCGTAAGATAGCTAGTGTTTGATAAAATGTATTATTCACCTACCAGGATATTGATAATAGGTGTAGCCATGGAACATGTCGTTATGACGCTATCAATACAGCCAAGACTGCACTAAGTAATAATAAGCGCATTATACTTTCAGATTATTGGATGTACATGTTTGCGCAATCATGTTTTCAAATGTAATATGGCTTGTCACGCATAACATAAAAATTTGCTATTTGCAAGTAAATATTCGTACCATTGAATCACATTGTTACAATTTTGTAGGCGTCATGAAGCGAAAACCGTCCTTTTTTGTACACGTAAAAGAGTTGTTGTGCGATCGAACTAAGACGGTCACAGCCAATTTTGGCGTGACAGAGGATGGCGGAAGGCATGACGTCACTGAGGACACCTCGAGGGCAACAGGTGACAGGAACATGTCAACAGTTAACACCTTGTCAATAGTAAGTACTACCAAGCCCATGTAACGCCATTGTGCACTCTTCCTAAAACGTTCTACTTAACATTGACATGTTCTACTTCTTCGCTTGGCAGTCTTCCAACTGTAGACAGTCAAGTTTGCATAACCATGCATCACTTCATAGAGTTACTCCACAGTGACAATCCTTAGCAGTACAAAAACGTACTGTTATACATAAACAGTCGAATTGTGAGTAAATGTTTTCCCAAGCATATATTCCAGGATTGTTGTCGGCATTTTCGATAATATTCACATAATCTTGTTTCATAAAACATGATCGAGATACCACATGAGAAAAAAAAATTATTTACAGAAAATGTTCCAACTTAACCACCATTTAGGACCACCTAGGCTTTTTGTTTTGTATGACGATCATAGTAAATATCTTGCTCTTAACACACGTCGTTATATTTAAGCTGAATCCTTCAGTAAAATGCCAATATTAACTACACGTAAAGGCTACTTTCAATGTTTTATTCAATAATTTCTCAGATTGTCCCCATGGTGCTTATATTATGTGTATTTAAATATTACTTATTTATAATTTATGTTAACACAGAGTATGTTTAATAAACGAAAATCTACGCGTTAACTGACGATCATTTCTTAATCATCTTAACTAATGATTTGCTCCTTACAGTCATGTGAATCACAGCGTGGGTGGTAAATAATATTCACACATACAGGATACATAAACATCTCGCTTGCCATACGACGTCACAGTCATTGTTGTTGAGAGCATTAACCTACATATCTGTATTAATTATATGACATTCGTGACCGGATGTCCAGGTGAACTCAGTGCGAGGTCAGCATCAGGTGCTTCTCTTGACCTCTCTGTTGTGTCATTATTCTAGCCAGCACAATATGGTGGTTAAAGCCAGTATTAGCTCCTCTCAGACCTCTGTCATCTGATCTTGTTTGTCCTATGCAGATATGATTGATTTGATCTTCTGTTCGACCGTCTGGCGATGTCCTGTTTGTTTTCTTAAAGTTGTGTAGGACCGTATGGCCTCTTATGATCATGCCGTAAATGCGTAGACAGGAGGGAGCCAACGTCTCGCTATTTTCCTTCTTGATAGCAATACTATGGCATTTCTTTTTTGTAATATCAATCAGTAAAATTAACTAATGGTAGTATAATGGCTTGTGTACCTTGTATATTTTGGACTAAAATAACGACTTTTAAGCGCCTATTTGAACTATCCCAACATGCGTCAACATATATTATTGACAAAAATGAAGCATAACTGTTCCTACGCAGATAAACTCATTACTACGTACGTGAGTGGTGCCAGGTGTCGTAGTGATGGACCAGTTATGAACATCCAGAACATAGCCAAAGTTAAAAGAACATTTTGTTATTTTGGAAAGTCAGTCAAACTACTAATTTTATATTATCCGTATTATGTTTCAATGATATAATTATATAGTATGGACGATGAGAAACATATTTATACCCTCCATAAAAATATAAATGTTAAACCCAGAGCAAAATATAAAATTACTGTTCAAACGATAACAACATTCTAGCTTGTCGTCTTTAAATGTCTAACGTTCATGATAAGACCCATTATACAGTATGCAGAAACACAAATATCTACCACCATACCGAGGAATCGATTTCATGTTAGATTACATGCCGAAATTGTCTAAGAGTAATATTCGAAAACTAATATAATGCACGCGTAGGATGTCGATAAAACCAAAAATGGCCTTCCGGTATTTTATTCTAGATATACACAAGATAAACTGCTTGAAGACAACGGGTTGATTGTAATCAATGTCTACATCAATTTGGAAAACAGGTTTATATTGGATTAACACAAGGATCAGTATTATAGGTTAACTTATGTTTCATGCGCACATCATTTACTTGACGATAATATATGTTTATAATAGTTTTGTATTGGAACAACACAGGAATCATTGTTATAGGTAAAATTATGTTTCATACACATATCATTTACTTGAAGATGACATATTTGATAACAAGAAATTACGGACATTTGAAACGTCTTAGAACTGCTAAAACGTATTAATAGCATGTACAGTGCAAATGTCTCAGGAATAACACATATAATATTATTAGCAATATCAACAACATAGTGTGAGATATTCAGACTATTCTTCCGTGGTAATAAAATAATATTTGTAATACAGTTCCGTTTTGCTGATGGACTCGACAAGACCCTGATGCTGATAGGGACACTGTGTTCATGTCTGGAGGGAGCAGCCATGCCGCTTATGATGTTCCTCTTTGGAAGCATGGCCGACATCTTCATCGAAGATTCAGCCGATAGACGTCGCCACGTGCAAAGCGACTACCCTCGACTGAACGACAGTAGTGTGTTGACAATCACACACCCAAACACCTTCGCGTAAGCACATGCATATCCATGCATTTTACACCTTATCGATCGTAACATCAATATGCGTCTTCGTCCCAATCCGACTCCCGTTCACCATCGTGGACTGGTCAAGTTGTGAGGGGGACGCCAAAACTAACTTAGCATACACACTAGTGAATTGCCATTATCATCTCTGTGAACGACTGTTTAAAGCGGTTATCGATTAATTAACGATATATCTTTCAGGTCTGCGGAAGTCAACTGGAAGAACACCAGTACGGAGACTCCAGATGAAGATACTGGCTTATACATCCTGCACAACATGCACCAGTGTGCCATCTACTACGTGTGTATGTAGGCGTCGGTTCTAAGCTGATAGGGTCATTGTTCGTTTGATTTCGGTGCGGGTGATCAACCGGTGATTTGGTCTCATGCGTTCCGTACTCACGACCACCTACTCGTAAATACGCCTTGTCACTTTTATTCCATTTTTTAATTTCCCCATAATACTTGCCGGTTTTCTGCTCTCAAAAGCATGGATTTCTAATGTTAGGTTAAACAAATATACAACTCACTCGCTGGATATTCACCTATTTGACACCTATACCGAAAACTACAATTATAATATACCCCAAGCACCCTTCAATCCGGGTGTTGGTCTTTTCCGCGAGGGAGAGGGTTCCACAACAAATCCGGGAGAATCTATGAGCATTCGAGAGAGCTGCCAGGGATACTTCAGCATGGCTTGACGTAATTTCCTACGTCAAAGACAGTTGACAATCACATTCTCTTACATGCCGCATGGTTCATGCAATCCTACTGCCATGCTGATTTGCTACTGACTGCAATTTATAACTTGATTAATATAAATTCTCTAATTTATTTTTCATCATACGGAAATCTTTAGATGAGACAAAACCGCCCAGAAATCACTCTATGTTGTTACACATTTCAGTTATAGGAGTCGGCGTGCTGGCACTGAACTACGTGCAAACTGTGTCGTGGCGAATATCGTCCCATCGCCAGGCTCGACGTATACGAGTGAAATTGTTCAGGGCGATACTCAACAAGGACATCGCCTGGTTTGACTCGCACGACTCCGGTGAAATGAACACTAGATTGTCGGAGTAGGTGTTCGTGTAATACGTGTGTCTAAATGTTTATCATGTTTACAACCATTTCGAATGTACATTCAAGTCGTGAGCAGTGTGTGTCGTTTGTTTGCAAGCTCCCGGATACGTTATTTAATATCTGCTGAATCTGAATACGATACGGCTACTGCGCACGAGGCATATAACTGAGCGTGTGAGTCTCAAGTCAGACAGCTGAAATCAGTTATGGTTTCAGCCTGAACTTGAGACTCGGTAAGTTTATTCCACTCAATTGTTGTTTTAACAAACAAAATCATTTCAACATTTTCTTGTAGTATTAGGAACATTACATCAAAAATGCCGAACGTACAGCTTCGTTTAAGATAAATTTCTTTCGATTGATTACATGAACTGTAGCTACACTCTCTGCAATGTGCATTTTATGTTGCGAACAGATGGCCAGTATGTAAACGTATATTATAATTAGTCACACACTAAATGTTATCAGTGCTAAACTGTGATTGATCAACCTATTATTTACGAATGCTTAAATAAATACTCTTTTTTACAAAGGCGGTGTGGTGGTCCCAGATTCGACCAGTCCAGGATTCGTACGAATCTGGGACCGCGACGGTAGCGAGATTCGTACCGGGCCAGGATTCGCCTTTGTTACTAACGTAGTTTCCGTTAGTAATACATAAAGTATTGAAATAATATTGTTATCACGCACATCTTAAATAAAAATGGATTAACTTATGTGATCATTTTCACTCATTCGAACGCGCGATATGCGTTTAGACGAATCCTGGACTGGTCGAATCTGGGACCACCACAGCGGCACGAACCACTGACACTGGTTATGTGAATGTTCATATTTGTAGCCCGTGGACAGAGACGTTGTTCCTGTCACATGTGTTTGTCGTTACAGTGACATCAACCGGATACAACAGGGCATCAGCGAGAATCTGGGTCGACTCATCAGTGGCTTGTGTGCCTTCGTGTCCGGCTACATGGCGGGGTTCGTGTACGGGTGGCGGTTGACCATCGTCCTAGCGGTGGTCAGTCCGCTGCTCGCAGTCTCCGGCGGCTTCATCTCTAAGGTGAGTTGACGTCGAAGAGGACATTGCTTTAAATAAGTGACTCTATCAAAGGTAGCGGACCGATACTGCTGAACACGGAATAATAATACTTTTTTACATCCTAATGACCTTATATATATATATATATATATATATATATATATATATATATATATATATATATATATATATATTAGCTTAAATTAATAATTTTTAAATATATAATTTATAATTGTAAAGGACATTTTAGATATATAATATTTATTTATGTAATATTTATTATATATATATATATAATATATATATATATATATA
>JAODUO010001916.1:12500-15000 GCA_025642075.2 Ridgeia piscesae | reverse complement strand
CAATACTTGGTCATCATCATAACCTGAACTTGAGAGGTAGAACTGTTGGCAAGGAATTGTACAAACTTTTTTGTGTTCATCGTCTTTTTCTGCTACGATTACAGTAATCATAAAAACAAATAATATATCGTAATATCTGTCTTAAACGCAGGTTTTATATTGCGTCATGACGGGGGCATTCTCCATTGGAAGCGCTGCGCCAAATATACAAGCGTTTTCTGCGGCTCGTGGAGCCGCAGCGGCCATCTTTAATATAATTGATCAGGTTCGTATATTTGTTTTTTGTCAAAGCAGCAACAGTCCTAACGGCCATCTTTTTCCCAATATTATTCGTTTTAGTCATTATTGAAAGACGCATGAACAGTGAGAACCTGCCGCAGCAAATTACGACATTATGAGGACATGATGTTTTCAACGCTTTTAGGCACCATTTATAATTCTGTTTATTTTGTATATTTTATATTTAACAAATAATAAGCCTACTAAGCTTTGTAATACGTATTAATTTAGAGAACTTTTTTCGTGTAAAAATACCTTTGTATCGCTGCTCTGCTGCACTGGCTAGTGTCCGGTCATTTAAAAACAATGATTTAAAAAGCTACAGAAATGTCTTCATAGAAATCATGTTTACTGCAATATTGTTGTGCTTTGTGACAACATTGACCATTACACTGACGTCATATGTCCCAGCAATGTATGATGTTTATAATGTCACAAACGAATTTCGTCCAATCAATATTTCATAACTGATACATTGTTTTGCTGATAAGCTATGCAATTTTCTATCTGAATTTTTTTTCATCAAATGCATATACAGTGTATGCTTGCTTCAGACACCCTGCACACGTAGCCGAAATAACCGAAACCACAAACCCGAGATAATATCTGGAAACATAGAATTAAAAGACGTGAAGTTCATGTACCCTTCCAGACCGTCGGTTCAGGTAAGGAACTGTTTGTTTCGTCAACAATTGGCATTCATTACATATAGGATATTTTAGAGTTTCCTACAATATTGTTGAGAATTAAGCAAAGCGTCCACTGAACTGGTGAATGCAACGAAACGTTGCATGTACATTGTCAAACAATTATTACATTATCCGGTATGTTTTTATTACATCATCGGGCAGTTATTACATAAACAGTTGATTAATACATTACGGTTGTAAAAAGGCCATGGTAGCTATTTCAAACCACTCGCTATAACAAATAGTACGGTAACGTTTTCTACATAAATTAAAACACACATTAGGGTGCGTTTTTTTATTTCAAAACACCCATCTGCCAAATTAAAAACATTCAGGTTAACTACCCTATCAAATTTAAAACACTCATTCTAAAACATATATTGACGTTATAATGAAAACTCTATGAATTAACAGTAACACACCTTGCAACAATATACAAGTTGTGTGCCTTTTGTTTAAATTTGATCAAACTCTTTAAAAATGCCTTTAAACATACAGTGTTTTAAATTATATTAACGCACTCTAGCGTGCTCTTGAATCGAGAGTGTTTGAAATGTATGTACTGGCACTTTCTGGACAATCCGAAGGAGAGTTGACCGCCTGTGACGTGGTTGCAGGTGTTGCGTGGAGTCACACTCCGGGTGTCTGTGGGACAGACCCTGGCGCTGGTCGGACAGAGCGGCTGTGGCAAGAGCACCATCATGCAACTACTGCTGCGCTTCTATGAACCAACGTCGGGACAGGTAGGTGTGTAGATACAATATGATATATATATATATATATATATATATATATATATAATATACTATATATAATATAATATAATATAATATAATATAATATAATATAATATAATATAATATAATATAATATAATATAATATAATATAATATAATATAATATAATATAATATAATATAATATAATATAATATAATATAATATAATATAATATAATATAATATAATATATATATATATATATATATAATATATATATATATATATATATAATATATACTTGTAGCACTTCTATACCGCCAGTTTCCTTGTAAATTTAAGCTGAGAGGCGCACCAAACAAAATCATTTGGCGTAATCATAAACGGAGACAGCAAAATTCGTCATTGGAGCAAGGAACCGCCAAAAATGTATGGGGTAAAACCAATTTCAAACAAATATGATTTAAGTTGGGCCACTGGTCAAGATCGGGCGGCTGTTTTTTATATGCAGAGGCGTATCGTATGGCTGATAATAAATTATACCCATACCGTCAGTTATCAGTATAATTGTAATATAATTATACACAAGACCGATTATTATGTATTTTTATGACTAATATGTAATTTATTTATGTATTTAAAAGTGCTACTCTATTTAATACCTTACTAATTTTATTTATTTATATACACATACCGATTTTTTTACATTTATTTTAAAACACTAGTATTTGTTTTATTGTATACATATATCTTTTTATGTCGTTTAAATTGTAATATGTTGTGAAGCACCACGAACGATTATGGATGTGGCGCTA
>JAODUO010001916.1:2500-5000 GCA_025642075.2 Ridgeia piscesae | reverse complement strand
GGGGGTCTCTCTCTCTCGTCTGGGGGGGTGGGTGGGTGGGGTGGGGGGCTCTCTTTTTCTTTGGGGGGGGGGGGGGGGTGGGTGGGTGGGTGGGGGGTCTGCTGGGTGCGGGGGGGGGGGTTTCTTTCTCTACTGGGTGCTGCGTCTCCTCTCTCTCCTCCTTTTTTTTTCCCCCGTGGGGTTTCCCTCTCTGGGGGGGTGGGTTTTCTCTCCGTGGGTTTGGGGGATCTGGGGTTTTTTCTGGGGACCCTTTTTTGGCGCGGGGGTGGGGGGGGGCTTTGGGCCTTTTTCCCCCGGGGGGGCTCTTTTTGGGGGGGGGGGGGGTGGGTCTGGCTGGCTGGCTGGCTGGCTGGCTGGCTCTGGGGGGCTCTCTGGGGGGGTGGGTGGCTGGTGGGGTTGGGTTTGGGGTGGGGGGGTGGGTCTGGGGGGCTCTGGGGGGGGGGTGGGGTGGGGTGGGGGGCGGGGGTGGGTGGGTGGCGTGGCGTGGCGTGGCGTGGCGTGGCGTGGCGTGGCGTGGCGTGGCGTGGCGTGGCGTGGCGTGGCGTGGCGTGGCGTGGCGTGGCGTGGCGTGGCGTGGCGTGGCGTGGCGTGGCGTGGCGTGGCGTGGCGTGGCGTGGCGTGGCGTGGCGTGGCGTGGCGTGGCGTGGCGTGGCGTGGCGTGGCGTGGCGTGGCGTGGCGTGGCGTGGCGTGGCGTGGCCTTAGTCAAGTTAGTTCAAGCGCAGCCTTGAATCACGAACAAACATCACAGTTATCTCACAGAGTAGTTATATTAAGAAGATGACATCGAAGATACTTCATATGTTAAATGTGGCCTTTTGATTTCTGCAACAAGAGAACACATCTATTGGCCGTGTCCCGTAGGCACCTGTAGAGCGTACACAATCCGATCAACAAATCCCCTCAACTTATGCGCATATGTGCAAGAGCTTGGCATTCACACACATTCACGCACTCACGCACTCACGCACACACATAAACAAACAAGCGCACGCGCACTCTATGTGTGCTATGCCGTTAACAGGACTAGGACCTACACCTTGCGGATATAGTAAAAAACTTTAAAAGTAGGCATTGATGATGTCGGGGTTTCTATCCTAATGGATTTGTCAATGAAACATAAATTATTTTTCTTCCGTAAGTAATTCTAGTAAATGTATTAAATACTTTTCTTGTGTCTATGTTTATTAACCTTTTCTTTTACATCATACGCTCAAACAAATCGTTTCTATCTAAGTGTAACCGCCTGTTATTGTAACATATTAGAAAGTTTACATTTCAGTCACAAATGGAAACAAATGACGGGTCATGGACGAGAAAGATTGTAAGACCATAGGTTTCTCATATGCCACTTACGATGTTGTCATATCCGAGTGACGTGAGACTAGACGGCATCTGCTCCGTGTTTTGTTTTTAATTCGGATTATTGGTATTTTCTGCGAATACTTTGTGACCAACAGAACATATACTACTCACAATTTCTTAGGATCACTATTTAGGGCGGTGTTATATTTTTCGGCATGGGTATCACACAAAAACTAAAAATTGCATGTATTCGAGGACATGTTTATTTCCTGAATTCCATTGCTGCATACCAAATGTGAACAATAGGCAACACGCGTTCTGTCTTCAAAGAAGCAGACCCCCAAAAATTTAGGTTCAGAATGTTACTCCAAGTCATAAAAATATCCCAAACAGTTCAATTACCAACATCAACAACTGTCAGTAGCTTGTGTGTGACCCACGTGATGCAATCACAGCCTGGCAACGGCATCTCATGCTTCCAATGAGTCTCTGGATGGCTGCCGTCTCAAGATTGTTCCATTACAAACATGATATGACCCTTAGCAACTTTTGAGTAGTATATGATCGCCCGCTATTACTTTCAGATTTTCGCCGAGATGGAGACTGACCCAGCAGTGGCACTGCAACGAGTCAGTGTAGTGTGCTTGGTGTACTTCGCAGTGGGTTTGGTGTTCGGAGGGTGCGTGTTTCTTAAGGTACGAACCATTATACAAAGAACTTGAGTAGAGCGTGTAGCGCGATGGGTCAGGTGTAGAGCTTCAGACTGTCGACTAAGAGAGCCCGTGTTCAAATCATCTGCTGTGGTGTCAAACTTTGGGCTACTTTTTCTCTATAAGTTGCTCTAGTTCAATCAACTGGATGCTTGTGTATCTGGCTATAGACAGTGGTGGGTATTTGTGCAATCAGCCTTCGCGCATTAATTGCAGCGAGGCTTGATGTTTCCCAGAGAAGTTGAGACGGTGTTTGATTGAACAGGTCTGCCAGAGAAGTAAAGTATTTTAAAGAATTTAACTTTATCTTTTTGAGTGTATGTACGTGCGTGCGGTCTGAGTGCAGGTGAATTCGATATGAATAGGCATACCTGCGCGTGTATGTCTATATATATATATATATATATATATATATATATATATATATATATATATATATATATATATATATATATGCGTGTGTGTGTGTGTGTGTGTGTGTGTGTGT
>JAODUO010001915.1:52500-53764 GCA_025642075.2 Ridgeia piscesae | reverse complement strand
TTGTTTCACATTGGCTACCACAATCGCTGATTCTTGTGACATCTTACTTACGCTGGCAACAGTTGGTGCAGCAGAAGGTTAAAAAAGCAAGACTTACAAAGATATTTGCTTCGAGCCGGATGAGGGCAGTGGTTGTTGTCGATGTGAACACCGTCAGAGTGCAATGTTCATGACTGCTGTCAATTTGTGGCAACTGTGCAGGCGCCTCAGTGAGCTCATTCAGTGAGCAACATATGTTGTACATTTTTGCAGCCCAATCTGCATGTGAGCCATAGTTTACAAGAAGCATCAGCAATAACTTGCTCCCCATGATGTTATTCGTTACGATGTTGTAGCAGTCACTAGTTGTTTTCTGTGCAGATCACGCAGAACTGTGAAACAGTTTCTAGAAACAACAAGCTGCGTCTCTCGCCACCGCCGCTCTGCCCGCCCAAGATGGCGCTTCGCTTCTGACAGTTCACTGTTGTACCTGGAGACGGACGGCGATGACACGGATGTTGACCGGTGTATGCGTAAAAATCAACGCAGCGATATTGGCAGTGTATTGAAGTGACAGTCCTTCGATGCAATCGCTACGGTCTGTTACTAGATGTAATGTTCTTAGGTTTTTAATCACAGCATATTTCCTGTAGTTGATCGTCTTTTCTTTGCAGTCTCGGTTTGACCATAACAAGGTGACATTGTATTACATGGTGGACAGTTAATATCGATTCAACTGATGCGGCAGCGACGAAGAAATCTGGCGTGTATCGTGTCGTCATAAGATCGAGGATGTGGCCACCCACGTGCTGGTGGAAATCCATCTCACGGAAGACAGTGAGCATTGCTGGTCAGATCCCTGTGTAGTGTATAATATTAAAGTCACTGGCAATGACAAACTGTTAATTAAAGCCTGGGATTCGTGGAGCAAATTGTTTTCGTCACGTATCAGCAATGGCGATTATATCCTGGTCATAAACTGCTGATATACGTTGTGACACAAGTGCATGTATCGATCGTTGTTTGCGTTCGACAACCTTGATGGGTGGGCCGATAGTGTGCCACCCCCGTTTCACAAGCAGCTCTCCAGGCAGCATTGTTGAGCCGAATGTGGCTGTAACCGCTGGATCAAAACCGGTACATGCAGTCTTGGGGTATGCTGGGCGTGTAAGCAGTGTTCACTTTGTCCGGGAACACACGACTGGTCATCAGCTTATGAACGTCACACTATGCATTGAGTTAATAGATAACCTTCTAAAGATGTAAACTGACACACATGACCCCA